>CM075194.1:23540991-23600991 GCA_037577475.1 Chaunax sp. Z400
AAAACTGTCCATATCGATTTTGCTCCCTCTAATTATGACGAATGTTTAAATAGTGCGACTCCGAAAACCTATGCAGCTCACGGCCATACTGTCGTCCATATCGATTTTGCGCCCTCTAATTATGACGAATGTTTAAATAGTGCGACTCCGAAAAGCCATGCAGCTTACGGCCATACTGTCCTGAATAAGCCCAAACTCGTCAGATCTTGGAAGCCAAACTGGGCCAGGCCTGGTTAGTACTTGGATGGGAGACCGCCTGGGAATACCAGGTGCTGTGAGCTTTTCTATAGGATAAAAAATACTTTTTAAGCCAGTGGATGAATATGAAAATGGAATTGACCAAATGGCACCTCAGATGACCCTAAAGTTTAAAACTTGGAGTGCAGCTGTGTTTTGCACAAAAACTGTCCATATCGATTTTGCTCCCTGTAATTATGACGAATGTTTAAATAGTGCGACTCCGAAAAGCTATGCAGCTCACGGCCATACTGTTCTGAATAAGCCCAATCTCGTTAGATCTTGGGAGCCAAACTGGGCCAGGCCTGGTTAGTAGTTGGATGGGAGACCGCCTGGGAATACCAGGTGCTGTGAGCTTTTCTATGGGATAAAAAAATACTTTTTTAAGCCAGTGGATGAATATGAAAATGGAATTGACCATCTGGCACCTCAGATGACCCTAAAGTTTAAAACTTGGAGGGCAGCTGTGTTTTGCACAAAAACTGTCCATATCGATTTTGCTCCCTCTAATTATGACGAATGTTTAAATAGTGCGACTCCGAAAAGCTATGCAGCTCACGGCCATACTGTCGTCCATATCGATTTTGCGCCCTCTAATTATGACGAATGTTTAAATAGTGCGACTCCGAAAAGCCATGCAGCTCACGGCCATACTGTCCTGAATAAGCCCAAACTCGTCAGATCTTGGAAGCCAAACTGGGCCAGGCCTGGTTAGTACTTGGATGGGAGACCGCCTGGGAATACTAGGTGCTGTGAGTTTTTCTATAGGACAAAAAATACTTTTTTAAGCCAGTGGATGAATTTGATGATGGAATTGACCATATGGCACCTTCAGATGGCCCTAAAGTTTAAAACTTGGATTGCAGCTGTGTTTAGCACAAAAACTGTCTGTTATGAATTTGCTCACTGTAATTATGACGAATGTTTAAATAGTGCGACTCCGAAAAGCTATGCAGCTCACGGCCATACTGTCCTGAATAAGCCCAATCTCGTCAGATCTTGGAAGCGAAACAGGGCCAGGCCTGGTTGGTACTTGGATGGGAGACCGCCTGGGAATACCAGGTGCTGTGAGCTTTTCTATGAGACAAAAAGTACTTTTTTATGCCAGCGGATGAATATGAAAATGGAATTGACCATATGGCACGTCAGATGACCCTAAAGTTTAAAACTTGGAGTGCAGCTGTGTTTTGCACAAAAACTGTCCTTATCGATTTTGCTCCCTCTAATTATGACGAATGTTTAAATAGTGCGACTCCGAAAAGCTATGCAGCTCACACTTATACTGTCCTGAATAAGCCCAATCTCGTCAGATCTTTGAAGCCAAACAGGGCCAGGCCTGGTTAGTACTTGGATGGGAGACCGCCTGGGAATACTAGGTGCTGTGAGCTTTTCTATGGGATAAAAAATACTTTTTAAGCCAGTGGATGAATATGAAAATGGAATTGACCAAATGGCACCTTCAGATGACCCTAAAGTTTAAAACTTGGAGTGCAGCTGTGTTTTGCACAAAGACTGTCCATATCGATTTTGCTCCCTGTAATTATGACGAATGTTTAAATAGTGCGACTCCGAAAAGCTATGCAGCTCACGGCCATACTGTTCTGAATAAGCCCAATCTCGTTAGATCTTGGGAGCCAAACTGGGCCAGGCCTGGTTAGTACTTGGATGGGAGACCGCCTGGGAATACCAGGTGCTGTGAGCTTTTCTATGGGATAAAAAAATACTTTTTTAAGCCAGTGGATGAATATGAAAATGGAATTGACCATCTGGCACCTCAGATGACCCTAAAGTTTAAAACTTGGAGGGCAGCTGTGTTTTGCACAAAAACTGTCCATATCGATTTTGCTCCCTCTAATTATGACGAATGTTTAAATAGTGCGACTCCGAAAAGCTATGCAGCTCACGGCCATACTGTCGTCCATATCGATTTTGCGCCCTCTAATTATGACGAATGTTTAAATAGTGCGACTCCGAAAAGCCATGCAGCTTACGGCCATACTGTCCTGAATAAGCCCAAACTCGTCAGATCTTGGAAGCCAAACTGGGCCAGGCCTGGTTAGTACTTGGATGGGAGACCGCCTGGGAATACCAGGTGCTGTGAGCTTTTCTATAGGATAAAAAATACTTTTTAAGCCAGTGGATGAATATGAAAATGGAATTGACCAAATGGCACCTCAGATGACCCTAAAGTTTAAAACTTGGAGTGCAGCTGTGTTTTGCACAAAAACTGTCCATATCGATTTTGCTCCCTGTAATTATGACGAATGTTTAAATAGTGCGACTCCGAAAAGCTATGCAGCTCACGGCCATACTGTTCTGAATAAGCCCAATCTCGTTAGATCTTGGGAGCCAAACTGGGCCAGGCCTGGTTAGTAGTTGGATGGGAGACCGCCTGGGAATACCAGGTGCTGTGAGCTTTTCTATGGGATAAAAAAATACTTTTTTAAGCCAGTGGATGAATATGAAAATGGAATTGACCATCTGGCACCTCAGATGACCCTAAAGTTTAAAACTTGGAGGGCAGCTGTGTTTTGCACAAAAACTGTCCATATCGATTTTGCTCCCTCTAATTATGACGAATGTTTAAATAGTGCGACTCCGAAAAGCTATGCAGCTCACGGCCATACTGTCGTCCATATCGATTTTGCGCCCTCTAATTATGACGAATGTTTAAATAGTGCGACTCCGAAAAGCCATGCAGCTCACGGCCATACTGTCCTGAATAAGCCCAAACTCGTCAGATCTTGGAAGCCAAACTGGGCCAGGCCTGGTTAGTACTTGGATGGGAGACCGCCTGGGAATACTAGGTGCTGTGAGTTTTTCTATAGGACAAAAAATACTTTTTTAAGCCAGTGGATGAATTTGATGATGGAATTGACCATATGGCACCTTCAGATGGCCCTAAAGTTTAAAACTTGGATTGCAGCTGTGTTTAGCACAAAAACTGTCTGTTATGAATTTGCTCACTGTAATTATGACGAATGTTTAAATAGTGCGACTCCGAAAAGCTATGCAGCTCACGGCCATACTGTCCTGAATAAGCCCAATCTCGTCAGATCTTGGAAGCGAAACAGGGCCAGGCCTGGTTGGTACTTGGATGGGAGACCGCCTGGGAATACCAGGTGCTGTGAGCTTTTCTATGAGACAAAAAGTACTTTTTTATGCCAGCGGATGAATATGAAAATGGAATTGACCATATGGCACGTCAGATGACCCTAAAGTTTAAAACTTGGAGTGCAGCTGTGTTTTGCACAAAAACTGTCCTTATCGATTTTGCTCCCTCTAATTATGACGAATGTTTAAATAGTGCGACTCCGAAAAGCTATGCAGCTCACACTTATACTGTCCTGAATAAGCCCAATCTCGTCAGATCTTTGAAGCCAAACAGGGCCAGGCCTGGTTAGTACTTGGATGGGAGACCGCCTGGGAATACTAGGTGCTGTGAGCTTTTCTATGGCATAAAAAATACTTTTTAAGCCAGTGGATGAATATGAAAATGGAATTGACCAAATGGCACCTTCAGATGACCCTAAAGTTTAAAACTTGGAGTGCAGCTGTGTTTTGCACAAAGACTGTCCATATCGATTTTGCTCCCTGTAATTATGACGAATGTTTAAATAGTGCGACTCCGAAAAGCTATGCAGCTCACGGCCATACTGTTCTGAATAAGCCCAATCTCGTTAGATCTTGGGAGCCAAACTGGGCCAGGCCTGGTTAGTACTTGGATGGGAGACCGCCTGGGAATACCAGGTGCTGTGAGCTTTTCTATGGGATAAAAAAATACTTTTTTAAGCCAGTGGATGAATATGAAAATGGAATTGACCATCTGGCACCTCAGATGACCCTAAAGTTTAAAACTTGGAGGGCAGCTGTGTTTTGCACAAAAACTGTCCATATCGATTTTGCTCCCTCTAATTATGACGAATGTTTAAATAGTGCGACTCCGAAAAGCTATGCAGCTCACGGCCATACTGTCGTCCATATCGATTTTGCGCCCTCTAATTATGACGAATGTTTAAATAGTGCGACTCCGAAAAGCCATGCAGCTCACGGCCATACTGTCCTGAATAAGCCCAAACTCGTCAGATCTTGGAAGCCAAACTGGGCCAGGCCTGGTTAGTACTTGGATGGGAGACCGCCTGGGAATACCAGGTGCTGTGAGCTTTTCTATAGGATAAAAAATACTTTTTAAGCCAGTGGATGAATATGAAAATGGAATTGACCAAATGGCACCTCAGATGACCCTAAAGTTTAAAACTTGGAGTGCAGCTGTGTTTTGCACAAAGACTGTCCATATCGATTTTGCTCCCTGTAATTATGACGAATGTTTAAATAGTGCGACTCCGAAAAGCTATGCAGCTCATGGCCATGCTGTTCTGAATAAGCCCAATCTCGTTAGATCTTGGGAGCCAAACTGGGCCAGGCCTGGTTAGTAGTTGGATGGGAGACCGCCTGGGAATACCAGGTGCTGTGAGCTTTTCTATGGGATAAAAAAATACTTTTTTAAGCCAGTGGATGAATATGAAAATGGAATTGACCATCTGGCACCTCAGATGACCCTAAAGTTTAAAACTTGGAGGGCAGCTGTGTTTTGCACAAAAACTGTCCATATCGATTTTGCTCCCTCTAATTATGACGAATGTTTAAATAGTGCGACTCCGAAAAGCTATGCAGCTCACGGCCATACTGTCGTCCATATCGATTTTGCGCCCTCTAATTATGACGAATGTTTAAATAGTGCGACTCCGAAAAGCCATGCAGCTCACGGCCATACTGTCCTGAATAAGCCCAAACTCGTCAGATCTTGGAAGCCAAACTGGGCCAGGCCTGGTTAGTACTTGGATGGGAGACCGCCTGGGAATACTAGGTGCTGTGAGTTTTTCTATAGGATAAAAAATACTTTTTTAAGCCAGTGGATGAATTTGATGATGGAATTGACCATATGGCACCTTCAGATGGCCCTAAAGTTTAAAACTTGGATTGCAGCTGTGTTTAGCACAAAAACTGTCTGTTATGAATTTGCTCACTGTAATTATGACGAATGTTTAAATAGTGCGACTCCGAAAAGCTATGCAGCTCACGGCCATACTGTCCTGAATAAGCCCAATCTCGTCAGATCTTGGAAGCGAAACAGGGCCAGGCCTGGTTGGTACTTGGATGGGAGACCGCCTGGGAATACCAGGTGCTGTGAGCTTTTCTATGAGACAAAAAGTACTTTTTTATGCCAGCGGATGAATATGAAAATGGAATTGACCATATGGCACGTCAGATGACCCTAAAGTTTAAAACTTGGAGTGCAGCTGTGTTTTGCACAAAAACTGTCCTTATCGATTTTGCTCCCTCTAATTATGACGAATGTTTAAATAGTGCGACTCCGAAAAGCTATGCAGCTCACACTTATACTGTCCTGAATAAGCCCAATCTCGTCAGATCTTTGAAGCCAAACAGGGCCAGGCCTGGTTAGTACTTGGATGGGAGACCGCCTGGGAATACTAGGTGCTGTGAGCTTTTCTATGGGATAAAAAATACTTTTTAAGCCAGTGGATGAATATGAAAATGGAATTGACCAAATGGCACCTTCAGATGACCCTAAAGTTTAAAACTTGGAGTGCAGCTGTGTTTTGCACAAAGACTGTCCATATCGATTTTGCTCCCTGTAATTATGACGAATGTTTAAATAGTGCGACTCCGAAAAGCTATGCAGCTCACGGCCATACTGTTCTGAATAAGCCCAATCTCGTTAGATCTTGGGAGCCAAACTGGGCCAGGCCTGGTTAGTACTTGGATGGGAGACCGCCTGGGAATACCAGGTGCTGTGAGCTTTTCTATGGGATAAAAAAATACTTTTTTAAGCCAGTGGATGAATATGAAAATGGAATTGACCATCTGGCACCTCAGATGACCCTAAAGTTTAAAACTTGGAGGGCAGCTGTGTTTTGCACAAAAACTGTCCATATCGATTTTGCTCCCTCTAATTATGACGAATGTTTAAATAGTGCGACTCCGAAAAGCTATGCAGCTCACGGCCATACTGTCGTCCATATCGATTTTGCGCCCTCTAATTATGACGAATGTTTAAATAGTGCGACTCCGAAAAGCCATGCAGCTTACGGCCATACTGTCCTGAATAAGCCCAAACTCGTCAGATCTTGGAAGCCAAACTGGGCCAGGCCTGGTTAGTACTTGGATGGGAGACCGCCTGGGAATACCAGGTGCTGTGAGCTTTTCTATAGGATAAAAAATACTTTTTAAGCCAGTGGATGAATATGAAAATGGAATTGACCAAATGGCACCTCAGATGACCCTAAAGTTTAAAACTTGGAGTGCAGCTGTGTTTTGCACAAAAACTGTCCATATCGATTTTGCTCCCTGTAATTATGACGAATGTTTAAATAGTGCGACTCCGAAAAGCTATGCAGCTCACGGCCATACTGTTCTGAATAAGCCCAATCTCGTTAGATCTTGGGAGCCAAACTGGGCCAGGCCTGGTTAGTAGTTGGATGGGAGACCGCCTGGGAATACCAGGTGCTGTGAGCTTTTCTATGGGATAAAAAAATACTTTTTTAAGCCAGTGGATGAATATGAAAATGGAATTGACCATCTGGCACCTCAGATGACCCTAAAGTTTAAAACTTGGAGGGCAGCTGTGTTTTGCACAAAAACTGTCCATATCGATTTTGCTCCCTCTAATTATGACGAATGTTTAAATAGTGCGACTCCGAAAAGCTATGCAGCTCACGGCCATACTGTCGTCCATATCGATTTTGCGCCCTCTAATTATGACGAATGTTTAAATAGTGCGACTCCGAAAAGCCATGCAGCTCACGGCCATACTGTCCTGAATAAGCCCAAACTCGTCAGATCTTGGAAGCCAAACTGGGCCAGGCCTGGTTAGTACTTGGATGGGAGACCGCCTGGGAATACTAGGTGCTGTGAGTTTTTCTATAGGACAAAAAATACTTTTTTAAGCCAGTGGATGAATTTGATGATGGAATTGACCATATGGCACCTTCAGATGGCCCTAAAGTTTAAAACTTGGATTGCAGCTGTGTTTAGCACAAAAACTGTCTGTTATGAATTTGCTCACTGTAATTATGACGAATGTTTAAATAGTGCGACTCCGAAAAGCTATGCAGCTCACGGCCATACTGTCCTGAATAAGCCCAATCTCGTCAGATCTTGGAAGCGAAACAGGGCCAGGCCTGGTTGGTACTTGGATGGGAGACCGCCTGGGAATACCAGGTGCTGTGAGCTTTTCTATGAGACAAAAAGTACTTTTTTATGCCAGCGGATGAATATGAAAATGGAATTGACCATATGGCACGTCAGATGACCCTAAAGTTTAAAACTTGGAGTGCAGCTGTGTTTTGCACAAAAACTGTCCTTATCGATTTTGCTCCCTCTAATTATGACGAATGTTTAAATAGTGCGACTCCGAAAAGCTATGCAGCTCACACTTATACTGTCCTGAATAAGCCCAATCTCGTCAGATCTTTGAAGCTAAACAGGGCCAGGCCTGGTTAGTACTTGGATGGGAGACCGCCTGGGAATACTAGGTGCTGTGAGCTTTTCTATGGCATAAAAAATACTTTTTAAGCCAGTGGATGAATATGAAAATGGAATTGACCAAATGGCACCTTCAGATGACCCTAAAGTTTAAAACTTGGAGTGCAGCTGTGTTTTGCACAAAGACTGTCCATATCGATTTTGCTCCCTGTAATTATGACGAATGTTTAAATAGTGCGACTCCGAAAAGCTATGCAGCTCACGGCCATACTGTTCTGAATAAGCCCAATCTCGTTAGATCTTGGGAGCCAAACTGGGCCAGGCCTGGTTAGTACTTGGATGGGAGACCGCCTGGGAATACCAGGTGCTGTGAGCTTTTCTATGGGATAAAAAAATACTTTTTTAAGCCAGTGGATGAATATGAAAATGGAATTGACCATCTGGCACCTCAGATGACCCTAAAGTTTAAAACTTGGAGGGCAGCTGTGTTTTGCACAAAAACTGTCCATATCGATTTTGCTCCCTCTAATTATGACGAATGTTTAAATAGTGCGACTCCGAAAAGCTATGCAGCTCACGGCCATACTGTCGTCCATATCGATTTTGCGCCCTCTAATTATGACGAATGTTTAAATAGTGCGACTCCGAAAAGCCATGCAGCTCACGGCCATACTGTCCTGAATAAGCCCAAACTCGTCAGATCTTGGAAGCCAAACTGGGCCAGGCCTGGTTAGTACTTGGATGGGAGACCGCCTGGGAATACCAGGTGCTGTGAGCTTTTCTATAGGATAAAAAATACTTTTTAAGCCAGTGGATGAATATGAAAATGGAATTGACCAAATGGCACCTCAGATGACCCTAAAGTTTAAAACTTGGAGTGCAGCTGTGTTTTGCACAAAGACTGTCCATATCGATTTTGCTCCCTGTAATTATGACGAATGTTTAAATAGTGCGACTCCGAAAAGCTATGCAGCTCACGGCCATGCTGTTCTGAATAAGCCCAATCTCGTTAGATCTTGGGAGCCAAACTGGGCCAGGCCTGGTTAGTAGTTGGATGGGAGACCGCCTGGGAATACCAGGTGCTGTGAGCTTTTCTATGGGATAAAAAAATACTTTTTTAAGCCAGTGGATGAATATGAAAATGGAATTGACCATCTGGCACCTCAGATGACCCTAAAGTTTAAAACTTGGAGGGCAGCTGTGTTTTGCACAAAAACTGTCCATATCGATTTTGCTCCCTCTAATTATGACGAATGTTTAAATAGTGCGACTCCGAAAAGCTATGCAGCTCACGGCCATACTGTCGTCCATATCGATTTTGCGCCCTCTAATTATGACGAATGTTTAAATAGTGCGACTCCGAAAAGCCATGCAGCTCACGGCCATACTGTCCTGAATAAGCCCAAACTCGTCAGATCTTGGAAGCCAAACTGGGCCAGGCCTGGTTAGTACTTGGATGGGAGACCGCCTGGGAATACTAGGTGCTGTGAGTTTTTCTATAGGATAAAAAATACTTTTTTAAGCCAGTGGATGAATTTGATGATGGAATTGACCATATGGCACCTTCAGATGGCCCTAAAGTTTAAAACTTGGATTGCAGCTGTGTTTAGCACAAAAACTGTCTGTTATGAATTTGCTCACTGTAATTATGACGAATGTTTAAATAGTGCGACTCCGAAAAGCTATGCAGCTCACGGCCATACTGTCCTGAATAAGCCCAATCTCGTCAGATCTTGGAAGCGAAACAGGGCCAGGCCTGGTTGGTACTTGGATGGGAGACCGCCTGGGAATACCAGGTGCTGTGAGCTTTTCTATGAGACAAAAAGTACTTTTTTATGCCAGCGGATGAATATGAAAATGGAATTGACCATATGGCACGTCAGATGACCCTAAAGTTTAAAACTTGGAGTGCAGCTGTGTTTTGCACAAAAACTGTCCTTATCGATTTTGCTCCCTCTAATTATGACGAATGTTTAAATAGTGCGACTCCGAAAAGCTATGCAGCTCACACTTATACTGTCCTGAATAAGCCCAATCTCGTCAGATCTTTGAAGCCAAACAGGGCCAGGCCTGGTTAGTACTTGGATGGGAGACCGCCTGGGAATACCAGGTGCTGTGAGCTTTTCTACGGGATAAAAAATACTCTTTTAAGCCAGTGGATAAATTTGATGATGGAATTGACCATAAAACACCTTCAGATGGCCGTAAAGTTTAAAACTTGTAGTGCAGCTGTGTTTAGCACAAAAACTGTCTGTTATTAATTTGCTCCCTGTAATTATGACGAATTTTTAAATAGTGCGACTCCGAAAAGCTCTGCAGCTCACGGCCATACTGTCCTGAATAAGCCCAATCTTGTCAGATCTTGGAAGCCAAACAGGGCCAGGCCTGGTTAGTACTTGGATGGGAGACCGCCTGGAAATACCAGGTGCTGTGAGCATTTCTATGTGTTAAAAAAAATACTCTTTTAAGCCAGTGGATGAATTTGATGATGGAATTGACCATATGGCACCTTCAGATGGCCCTAAAGTTTAAAACGTGGAGTGCAGCTGTGTTTAGCAGAAAAACTGTCTTTTATGAATTTGCTACCTGTAATTATGACGAATTTTTAAATAGTGCGACTCCGACAAGCTCTGCAGCTCACGGCAACACTGTCCTGAATAAGCCCAATCTCGTCAGATCTTGGAAGCTAAACAGGGCCAGGCCTGTTTAGTACTTGGGTGGGAGACCGCCTGGGAATACCAGGTGCTGTGAGCTTTTCTATAGGATAAAAAATACTTTTTTAAGCCAGTGGATGAATTTGATGATGGAATTGACCATATGACACCTTCAGATGGCCCTAAAGTTTAAAACTTGGAGTGCAGCCTTGTTTTGCACAAAAACTGTCTGTGATGAATTTGCTCCCTGTAATTATGACGAATGTTTAAATAGTGCGACTCCGAAAAGCTATGCAGCTCACGGCAATACTGTCCTGAAAAAGCCCAATCTCGTCAGATCTTGGAAGCGAAACAGGGCCAGGACTGGTTGGTACTTGGATGGGAGACTGCGTGGGAATACCGGGTGCTGTGAGCTTTTCTATGGAATAAAAAAATACTCTTTTAAGCCGGTGGATGAATTTGATGATGGAATTGACCGTATGGCACCGTCAGATGGTCGTAAAGTTTGAAACTTGGAGTGCAGCTGTGTTTAGCACAAAAACTGTATGTTATGAATTTGCTCCCTGTAATTATGATGAATTTTTAAATAGAGCGACTCCGAAAAGCTCTGCAGCTCACGGCCATACTGTCCTGAATAAGCCCAATCTCGTCAGATCTTGGAAGCTAAACAGGGCCAGGCCTGTTTAGTACTTGGGTGGGAGACCGCCTGGGAATACCAGGTGCTGTGAGCTTTTCTATAGGATAAAAAATACTTTTTTAAGCCAGTGGATGAATTTGATGATGGAATTGACCATATGGCACCTTCAGATGGCCCTAAAGTTTAAAACTTGGAGTGCAGCCTTGTTTTGCACAAAAACTGTCCATATTGATTTTGCTCCCTGTAATTATGACGATTGTTTAAATAGTGTGACTCCGAAAAGGTATGCAGCTCACGGCCATACTGTTCTGAATAAGCCCAATCTCGTTAAATCTTGGGAGCCAAACTGGGCCAGGCCTGGTTAGTACTTGGATGGGAGACCGCCTGGGAATACCAGGTGCTGTGAGCTTTTCTATGTGTTTAAAAAAATACTCTTTTAAGACAGTGGATGAATTTGATGATGGAATTGACCATATAGCACCTTCAGATGGCCGTAAAGTTTGAAACTTCGAGTGCAGCTGTGTTTAGCACAAAAACTGTCTCATATGAATTTGCTCCCTGTAATTATGACGAATTTTTAAGTAGTGCGACTCCGAAAAGCTCCGCAGCTCACGGCCATACTGTCCTGAATAAGCCCAATCTTGTCAGATCTTGGAAGCCAAATAAGGCCAGGCCTGGTTAGTACTTGGATGGGAGACCGCCTGGGAATACTAGGTGCTGTGAGCTTTTTTATAGGATAAAAAATAATTTTTTAAGCCAGTGGATGAATATGAAAATGGAATTGACCATATGGCACCTCAGATGACCCTAAAGTTTAAAACTTGGAGTGCAGCTGTGTTTTGCACAAAAACTGTCCATATCGATTTTGCGCCCTCTAATTATGACGAATGTTTAAATAGTGCGACTCCGAAAAGCTATGCAGCTCACGGCCATACTGTCGTCCATATCGATTTTGCGCCCTCTAATTATGACGAATGTTTAAATAGTGCGACTCCGAAAAGCCATGCAGCTTACGGCCATACTGTCCTGAATAAGCCCAAACTCGTCAGATCTTGGAAGCCAAACTGGGCCAGGCCTGGTTAGTACTTGGATGGGAGACCGCCTGGGAATACCAGGTGCTGTGAGCTTTTCTATAGGATAAAAAATACTTTTTAAGCCAGTGGATGAATATGAAAATGGAATTGACCAAATGGCACCTCAGATGACCCTAAAGTTTAAAACTTGGAGTGCAGCTGTGTTTTGCACAAAAACTGTCCATATCGATTTTGCTCCCTGTAATTATGACGAATGTTTAAATAGTGCGACTCCGAAAAGCTATGCAGCTCACGGCCATACTGTTCTGAATAAGCCCAATCTCGTTAGATCTTGGGAGCCAAACTGGGCCAGGCCTGGTTAGTAGTTGGATGGGAGACCGCCTGGGAATACCAGGTGCTGTGAGCTTTTCTATGGGATAAAAAAATACTTTTTTAAGCCAGTGGATGAATATGAAAATGGAATTGACCATCTGGCACCTCAGATGACCCTAAAGTTTAAAACTTGGAGGGCAGCTGTGTTTTGCACAAAAACTGTCCATATCGATTTTGCTCCCTCTAATTATGACGAATGTTTAAATAGTGCGACTCCGAAAAGCTATGCAGCTCACGGCCATACTGTCGTCCATATCGATTTTGCGCCCTCTAATTATGACGAATGTTTAAATAGTGCGACTCCGAAAAGCCATGCAGCTCACGGCCATACTGTCCTGAATAAGCCCAAACTCGTCAGATCTTGGAAGCCAAACTGGGCCAGGCCTGGTTAGTACTTGGATGGGAGACCGCCTGGGAATACTAGGTGCTGTGAGTTTTTCTATAGGACAAAAAATACTTTTTTAAGCCAGTGGATGAATTTGATGATGGAATTGACCATATGGCACCTTCAGATGGCCCTAAAGTTTAAAACTTGGATTGCAGCTGTGTTTAGCACAAAAACTGTCTGTTATGAATTTGCTCACTGTAATTATGACGAATGTTTAAATAGTGCGACTCCGAAAAGCTATGCAGCTCACGGCCATACTGTCCTGAATAAGCCCAATCTCGTCAGATCTTGGAAGCGAAACAGGGCCAGGCCTGGTTGGTACTTGGATGGGAGACCGCCTGGGAATACCAGGTGCTGTGAGCTTTTCTATGAGACAAAAAGTACTTTTTTATGCCAGCGGATGAATATGAAAATGGAATTGACCATATGGCACGTCAGATGACCCTAAAGTTTAAAACTTGGAGTGCAGCTGTGTTTTGCACAAAAACTGTCCTTATCGATTTTGCTCCCTCTAATTATGACGAATGTTTAAATAGTGCGACTCCGAAAAGCTATGCAGCTCACACTTATACTGTCCTGAATAAGCCCAATCTCGTCAGATCTTTGAAGCCAAACAGGGCCAGGCCTGGTTAGTACTTGGATGGGAGACCGCCTGGGAATACTAGGTGCTGTGAGCTTTTCTATGGCATAAAAAATACTTTTTAAGCCAGTGGATGAATATGAAAATGGAATTGACCAAATGGCACCTTCAGATGACCCTAAAGTTTAAAACTTGGAGTGCAGCTGTGTTTTGCACAAAGACTGTCCATATCGATTTTGCTCCCTGTAATTATGACGAATGTTTAAATAGTGCGACTCCGAAAAGCTATGCAGCTCACGGCCATACTGTTCTGAATAAGCCCAATCTCGTTAGATCTTGGGAGCCAAACTGGGCCAGGCCTGGTTAGTACTTGGATGGGAGACCGCCTGGGAATACCAGGTGCTGTGAGCTTTTCTATGGGATAAAAAAATACTTTTTTAAGCCAGCGGATGAATATGAAAATGGAATTGACCATCTGGCACCTCAGATGACCCTAAAGTTTAAAACTTGGAGGGCAGCTGTGTTTTGCACAAAAACTGTCCATATCGATTTTGCTCCCTCTAATTATGACGAATGTTTAAATAGTGCGACTCCGAAAAGCTATGCAGCTCACGGCCATACTGTCGTCCATATCGATTTTGCGCCCTCTAATTATGACGAATGTTTAAATAGTGCGACTCCGAAAAGCCATGCAGCTCACGGCCATACTGTCCTGAATAAGCCCAAACTCGTCAGATCTTGGAAGCCAAACTGGGCCAGGCCTGGTTAGTACTTGGATGGGAGACCGCCTGGGAATACCAGGTGCTGTGAGCTTTTCTATAGGATAAAAAATACTTTTTAAGCCAGTGGATGAATATGAAAATGGAATTGACCAAATGGCACCTCAGATGACCCTAAAGTTTAAAACTTGGAGTGCAGCTGTGTTTTGCACAAAGACTGTCCATATCGATTTTGCTCCCTGTAATTATGACGAATGTTTAAATAGTGCGACTCCGAAAAGCTATGCAGCTCACGGCCATGCTGTTCTGAATAAGCCCAATCTCGTTAGATCTTGGGAGCCAAACTGGGCCAGGCCTGGTTAGTAGTTGGATGGGAGACCGCCTGGGAATACCAGGTGCTGTGAGCTTTTCTATGGGATAAAAAAATACTTTTTTAAGCCAGTGGATGAATATGAAAATGGAATTGACCATCTGGCACCTCAGATGACCCTAAAGTTTAAAACTTGGAGGGCAGCTGTGTTTTGCACAAAAACTGTCCATATCGATTTTGCTCCCTCTAATTATGACGAATGTTTAAATAGTGCGACTCCGAAAAGCTATGCAGCTCACGGCCATACTGTCGTCCATATCGATTTTGCGCCCTCTAATTATGACGAATGTTTAAATAGTGCGACTCCGAAAAGCCATGCAGCTCACGGCCATACTGTCCTGAATAAGCCCAAACTCGTCAGATCTTGGAAGCCAAACTGGGCCAGGCCTGGTTAGTACTTGGATGGGAGACCGCCTGGGAATACTAGGTGCTGTGAGTTTTTCTATAGGATAAAAAATACTTTTTTAAGCCAGTGGATGAATTTGATGATGGAATTGACCATATGGCACCTTCAGATGGCCCTAAAGTTTAAAACTTGGATTGCAGCTGTGTTTAGCACAAAAACTGTCTGTTATGAATTTGCTCACTGTAATTATGACGAATGTTTAAATAGTGCGACTCCGAAAAGCTATGCAGCTCACGGCCATACTGTCCTGAATAAGCCCAATCTCGTCAGATCTTGGAAGCGAAACAGGGCCAGGCCTGGTTGGTACTTGGATGGGAGACCGCCTGGGAATACCAGGTGCTGTGAGCTTTTCTATGAGACAAAAAGTACTTTTTTATGCCAGCGGATGAATATGAAAATGGAATTGACCATATGGCACGTCAGATGACCCTAAAGTTTAAAACTTGGAGTGCAGCTGTGTTTTGCACAAAAACTGTCCTTATCGATTTTGCTCCCTCTAATTATGACGAATGTTTAAATAGTGCGACTCCGAAAAGCTATGCAGCTCACACTTATACTGTCCTGAATAAGCCCAATCTCGTCAGATCTTTGAAGCCAAACAGGGCCAGGCCTGGTTAGTACTTGGATGGGAGACCGCCTGGGAATACCAGGTGCTGTGAGCTTTTCTACGGGATAAAAAATACTCTTTTAAGCCAGTGGATAAATTTGATGATGGAATTGACCATAAAACACCTTCAGATGGCCGTAAAGTTTAAAACTTGTAGTGCAGCTGTGTTTAGCACAAAAACTGTCTGTTATTAATTTGCTCCCTGTAATTATGACGAATTTTTAAATAGTGCGACTCCGAAAAGCTCTGCAGCTCACGGCCATACTGTCCTGAATAAGCCCAATCTTGTCAGATCTTGGAAGCCAAACAGGGCCAGGCCTGGTTAGTACTTGGATGGGAGACCGCCTGGAAATACCAGGTGCTGTGAGCATTTCTATGTGTTAAAAAAAATACTCTTTTAAGCCAGTGGATGAATTTGATGATGGAATTGACCATATGGCACCTTCAGATGGCCCTAAAGTTTAAAACGTGGAGTGCAGCTGTGTTTAGCAGAAAAACTGTCTTTTATGAATTTGCTACCTGTAATTATGACGAATTTTTAAATAGTGCGACTCCGACAAGCTCTGCAGCTCACGGCAACACTGTCCTGAATAAGCCCAATCTCGTCAGATCTTGGAAGCTAAACAGGGCCAGGCCTGTTTAGTACTTGGGTGGGAGACCGCCTGGGAATACCAGGTGCTGTGAGCTTTTCTATAGGATAAAAAATACTTTTTTAAGCCAGTGGATGAATTTGATGATGGAATTGACCATATGACACCTTCAGATGGCCCTAAAGTTTAAAACTTGGAGTGCAGCCTTGTTTTGCACAAAAACTGTCTGTGATGAATTTGCTCCCTGTAATTATGACGAATGTTTAAATAGTGCGACTCCGAAAAGCTATGCAGCTCACGGCAATACTGTCCTGAAAAAGCCCAATCTCGTCAGATCTTGGAAGCGAAACAGGGCCAGGACTGGTTGGTACTTGGATGGGAGACTGCGTGGGAATACCGGGTGCTGTGAGCTTTTCTATGGAATAAAAAAATACTCTTTTAAGCCGGTGGATGAATTTGATGATGGAATTGACCGTATGGCACCGTCAGATGGTCGTAAAGTTTGAAACTTGGAGTGCAGCTGTGTTTAGCACAAAAACTGTATGTTATGAATTTGCTCCCTGTAATTATGATGAATTTTTAAATAGAGCGACTCCGAAAAGCTCTGCAGCTCACGGCCATACTGTCCTGAATAAGCCCAATCTCGTCAGATCTTGGAAGCTAAACAGGGCCAGGCCTGTTTAGTACTTGGGTGGGAGACCGCCTGGGAATACCAGGTGCTGTGAGCTTTTCTATAGGATAAAAAATACTTTTTTAAGCCAGTGGATGAATTTGATGATGGAATTGACCATATGGCACCTTCAGATGGCCCTAAAGTTTAAAACTTGGAGTGCAGCCTTGTTTTGCACAAAAACTGTCCATATTGATTTTGCTCCCTGTAATTATGACGATTGTTTAAATAGTGTGACTCCGAAAAGGTATGCAGCTCACGGCCATACTGTTCTGAATAAGCCCAATCTCGTTAAATCTTGGGAGCCAAACTGGGCCAGGCCTGGTTAGTACTTGGATGGGAGACCGCCTGGGAATACCAGGTGCTGTGAGCTTTTCTATGTGTTTAAAAAAATACTCTTTTAAGACAGTGGATGAATTTGATGATGGAATTGACCATATAGCACCTTCAGATGGCCGTAAAGTTTGAAACTTCGAGTGCAGCTGTGTTTAGCACAAAAACTGTCTCATATGAATTTGCTCCCTGTAATTATGACGAATTTTTAAGTAGTGCGACTCCGAAAAGCTCCGCAGCTCACGGCCATACTGTCCTGAATAAGCCCAATCTTGTCAGATCTTGGAAGCCAAATAAGGCCAGGCCTGGTTAGTACTTGGATGGGAGACCGCCTGGGAATACTAGGTGCTGTGAGCTTTTTTATAGGATAAAAAATAATTTTTTAAGCCAGTGGATGAATATGAAAATGGAATTGACCATATGGCACCTCAGATGACCCTAAAGTTTAAAACTTGGAGTGCAGCTGTGTTTTGCACAAAAACTGTCCATATCGATTTTGCGCCCTCTAATTATGACGAATGTTTAAATAGTGCGACTCCGAAAAGCTATGCAGCTCACGGCCATACTGTCCTGAATAAGCCCAATCTCGTCAGATCTTAGAAGCCAAACAGGGCCAGGCCTGGTTAGTACTTGGATGGGAGACCGCCTGGGAATACCAGGTGCTGTGAGCTTTTCTATGGGATAAAAAAATACTCTTTTAAGCCAGTGGATGAATTTGATGATGGAATTGACCATATGGCACTTTCAGATGGCCCTAAAGTTTAAAACGAGGAGTGCAGCTGTGTTTAGCACAAAAACTGTCTCTTATGAATTTGCTCCCTGTAATTTTGACGAATTTTTAAATAGTGCGACTACGAAAAGCTTTGCAGCTCACGGCCATACTGTCCTGAATAAGCCCAATCTCGTCAGATCTTGGAAGCCAAACAGGACCAGGCCTGGTTAGTACTTGGATGGGAGACCGCCTGGGAATACCAGGTGCTGTGAGCTTTTCCCTAGCATAAAAAATACTTTTTTAAGCCAGTGGATGAATATGAAAATGGAATTGACCAAATGGCACCTCAGATGACCCTAAAGTTTAAAAGTTGGAGTGCAGCTGTGTTTTGCACAAAAACTGTCCATATTGATTTTGCTCCCTGTAATTATGACAATTGTTTAAATAGTGCGACTCCGAAAAGCTATGCAGCTCACGGCCATACTATCCTGAATAAGCCCAATCTCGTTTGATCTTGGGAGCCAAACTGGGCCAGGCCTGGTTAGTACTTGGATGGGAGACCGCCTGGGAATACCAGGTGCTGTGAGCTTTTCTATGGGATAAAAAAAATACTCTTTTAAGACAGTGGATAAATTTGATGATGGAATTGACCATATGGCACCGTCAGATGGCCGTAAAGTTTGAAACTTCTAGTGCAGCTGTGTTTAGCACAAAAACTGTCTGTTATGAATTTGCTCCCTGTAATTATGACGAATTTTTAAATAATGCGACTCGGAAAAGCTCTGCAGCTCACGGCCATATTGTCCTGAATAAGCCCAATCTCGTCAGATCTTGGAAGCCAAACAGGGCCAGGCCTGGTTGGTACTTCGATGGTAGACCGCCTGGGAATACCAGGTGCTGTGAGCTTTTCTATGGGATAAAAAGTACTTTTTTATGCCAGCGGATGAATATGAAAATGGAATTGACCATATGGCACGTCAGATGACCCTAAAGTTTAAAACTTGGAGGGCAGCTGTGTTTTGCACAAAAACTGTCCTTATCGATTTTGCTCCCTCTAATTATGACGAATGTTTAAATAGTGCGACTCCGAAAAGCTATGCAGCTCACGGCCATACTGTCCTGAATAAGCCCAATCTCGTCAGATCTTGGAAGCCAAACAGGGCCAGGCCTGGTTAGTACTTGGATGGGAGACCGCCTGGGAATACCAGGTGCAGTGAGCTTTTCTACGGGATAAAAAATACTCTTTTAAGCCAGTGGATAAATTTGATGATGGAATTGACCATATGGCACCTTCAGATGGCCGTAAAGTTTAAAACTTGTAGTGCAGCTGTGTTTAGCACAAAAACTGTCTGTTATTAATTTGCTCCCTGTAATTATGACGAATTTTTAAATCGTGCGACTCCGAAAAGCTCTGCAGCTCACGGCCATACTGTCCTGAATAAGCCCAATCTTGTCAGATCTTGAAAGCCAAACAGGGCCAGGCCTGGTTAGTATTTGGATGGGAGACCGCCTGGGAATACCAGGTGCTGTGAGCTTTTTTTATAGGATAAAAAATACTTTTTTAAGCCAGTGGATGAATATGAAAATGGAATTGACCATATGGCACCTCAGATGACCCTAAAGTTTAAAACTTGGAGGGCAGCTGTGTTTTGCACAAAAACTGTCCATATCGATTTTGCTGCCTCTAATTTTAACGAATGTTTAAATAGTGCGACTCCGAAAAGCTATGCAGCTCACGGCCATACTGTCCTGAATAAGCCCTATCTCGTCAGATCTTGGAAACCAAACAGGGCCAGGCTTGGTTAGTACTTGAATGGGAGACCGCCTGGGAATACCAGGTCTTGTGAGCTTTTCTATAGGATAAAAAATACTATTTTAAGCCAGTGGATGAATATGATGATGGAATTGACCATATGGCACCTTCAGATCACCTTAAAGTTTAAAACTTGGAGTGCAGCTGTGTTTTGCACAATAACTGTCCATATTGATTTTGCGCCCTCTAATTATGACGAATGTTTAAATAGTGCGACTCCAAAAAGCTTTGCAGCTCACGGCCATACTGTCCTGAATAAGCCCAATCTCGTCAGATCTTGGAAGCCAAACAAGGCCAGGCCTGGTTAGTACTTGGATGGGAGACCGCCTGGAAATACCAGGTGCTGTGAGCTTTTCTATGTGTTAAAAAAAATACTCTTTTAAGCCAGTGGATGAATTTGATGATGGAATTGACCATATGGCACCTTCAGAAGGCCCTAAAGTTTAAAACATGAAGCGCAGCTGTGTTTAGCAGAAAAACTGTCTTTTATGAATTTGCTCCCTGTAATTATGACGAATTTTTAAATAGTGCGACTCCGACAAGCTCTGCAGCTCACGGCCATACTGTCCTGAATAAGCCCGATCTCGTCAGATCTTGAAAGCCAAACAGGGCCAGGCCTGGTTAGTATTTGGATGCGAGACCGCCTGGGAATACCAGGTGCTGTGAGCTTTTTTATAGGGTAAAAAATACTTTTTTAAGCCAGTGGATGAATATGAAAATAGAATTGACCATATGGCACCTTCAGATGGTCGTAAAGTTTGAAACTTGGAGTGCAGCTGTGTTTAGCACAAAAACTGTATGTTATGAATTTGCTCCCTGTAATTATGACGAATTTTTAAGTAGTGCGACTCCGAAAAGCTCAGCAGCTCACGGCCATACTGTCCTGAATAAGCCCAATCTTGTCAGATCTTGGAAGCCAAATAAGGCCAGGCCTGGTTAGTACTTGGATGGGAGACCGCCTGGGAATACTAGGTGCTGTGAGCTTTTTTATAGGATAAAAAATAATTTTTTAAGCCAGTGGATGAATATGAAAATGGAATTGACCATATGGCACCTCAGATGACCCTAAAGTTTAAAACTTGGAGTGCAGCTGTGTTTTGCACAAAAACTGTCCATATCGATTTTGCGCCCTCTAATTATGACGAATGTTTAAATAGTGCGACTCCGAAAAGCTATGCAGCTCACGGCCATACTGTCCTGAATAAGCCCAATCTCGTCAGATCTTAGAAGCCAAACAGGGCCAGGCGTGGTTAGTACTTGGATGGGAGACCGCCTGGGAATACCAGGTGCTGTGAGCTTTTCTATGGGATAAAAAAATACTCTTTTAAGCCAGTGGATGAATTTGATGATGGAATTGACCATATGGCACCTTCAGATGGCCGTAAAGTTTAAAACGAGGAGTGCAGCTGTGTTTAGCACAAAAACTGTCTGTTATGAATTTGCTCCCTGTAATTATGACGAATTTTTAAATAGTGCGACTCCAAAAGGCAATGCAGCTCACGGACATACTGCCCTGAATAAGCCCAATCTCGTCAGATCTTGGAAGCCAAACAGGGCCAGGCCCGGTTAGTACTTGGATGGGAGACCGCCTGGGAATACCAGGTGCTGTGAGCTTTTCTATGCGTTAAAAAAAATACTCTTTTAAGCCAGTGGATGAATTTGATGATGGAATTGACTATATGGCACCTTCAGAAGGCCCTAAAGTTTGAAACGTGGAGCGCAGCTGTGTTTAGCACAAAAACTGTCTTTTATGAATTTTCTCCCTGTAATCATGACGAATTTTTAAATAGTGCGACTCCGACAAGCTCTGCAGCTCACGGCCATACGGTCCTGAATAAGCCCAATCTCGTCAGATCTTGTAAGCCAAACTGGGCCAGGCCTGGTTAGTACTTGGATGGGAGACCGCCTGGGAATACCAGGTGCTGTGAGATTTCCCTAGGATAAAAATTACATTTTTAAGCCAGTGGATGAATATGAAAATGGAATTGACCATATGGCACCTCAGATGACCCTAAAGTTTAAAACTTGGAGTGCAGCTGTGTTTTGCACAAAAACTGTCCATATCGATTTTGCGCCCTCTAATTATGACGAATGTTTAAATAGTGCGACTCCGAAAAGCTATGCAGCTCACGGCCATACTGTCCTGAATAAGCCCAATCTCGTCAGATCTTGGAAGCCAAACAGGGCCAGGCCTGGTTAGTACTTGGATGGGAGACCGCCTGGGAATACCAGGTGCTGTGAGCTTTTCTATGGGATAAAAAAATACTCTTTTAAGCCAGTGGATGAATTTGATGATGGAATTGACCATATGGCACCTTCAGATGGCCCTAAAGATTAAAACGAGGAGTGCAGCTGTGTTAAGCACAAAAACTGTCTCTTATGAATTTGCTCCCTGTAATTTTGACGAATTTTTAAATAGTGCGACTACGAAAAGCTTTGCAGCTCACGGCCATACTGTCCTGAATAAGCCCAATCTCGTCAGATCTTGGAAGCCAAACAGGGCCAGGCCCGGTTAGTACTTGGATGGGAGACCGCCTGGGAATACCAGGTCTTGAGAGCTTTTCCATAGGATAAAAAATACTCTTTTAAGCCAGTGGATGAATATGATGATGGAATTGACCATATGGCACCTTCAGATCACCCTAAAGTTTAAAATTTGGAGTGCAGCTGTGTTTGCACAATAACTGTCCATATTGATTTTGCTCCCTGTAATTATGACGATTGTTTAAATAGTGCGACTCCGAAAAGCTATGCAGCTCACGGCCATACTGTTCTGAATAAGCCCAATCTCGTTAGATCTTGGGAGCCAAACTGGGCCAGGCCTGGTTAGTACTTGGATGGGAGACCGCCTCGAAATACCAGGTGCTGTGAGCTTTTGTATAGGATAAAAAAGATTCTTTAAGCCAGTTTGGAGTGCAGCTGTGTTTTGCACAAAAACTGTCAAAGTTGATTTTGCTCCCCTGTAATTATGACGAATGTTTAAATAGTGCGACTCCGAAAAGCTCTGGAGCTTATGGCCATACTGTCCTGAATAAGCCCAGTCTCGTCAGATCTTGGAAGCCAAGGACCTCCGTTGGTGTTACATGGAGGTCATCTGATCCATTGGATTCAATCAATCTTCTGTATCTTGACATGTCTTTGTTTTCTCAGTAGATTTGTGTCCTTGTAAAGTTGTTGGAGGATTTTGGACACTGAAAAGAATTTATACATAGCTGTCCTTATGACACGTTTTTGAGAGCCTCTAGTTGGTTTTGATGTTTTGGCTTTGATGTTGTGGCTTTGTCCTTATGACACGTTTTTGAGAGCCTCTAGTTGACTTTGATATTTTGGCTTTGAACGTCATACTACTTTTATTTTGTGTGGTTTCTATGGAAACATGTCATCTGAGACTAATGTCAACTAGATTTTTTACCAATGTAGGAAAAAGTGTTTTTTTTGGTTTGTTTGTTTTTTGTTTATTTTTTCAAAATGTGAAAAGGCACATTTTACCATTCCACGAACACAATTTGTGTTTTCTGTCAGGATTCACAAAAGCAGGACCCAAAATAGTAAACAACACAAGGGGCGGAGTGCAGATCAAGGATTTAATGAATCAAAGTCCAAATGAAACACAACAGTCCACAACAAAACAAAAAGCAGGAAGGCAGCCCAACTCTTCATGCACTCAATGATATTTTCTCATCTCTCATATTGCCTGACTGTCTGGGGCCAAGCCTCACAGTCAACACTTAAACCACTCACATCGCTCTATAAGCAGGCACTGAAAATAATGGATAAAAAACTCACAATTATAGAAGATATACTAGAAGAAATTCATGAATTCTATAATAAACTATACAAAAAAGAACCAAATGACAAAGAAACAGCCTACAACCTGATGGAAAACATAGAACAAAAACTTACAGAGGAGGACAGAGAATGGTGCGACAGAGAAATAAAAGAAGTGGAAATCAAACAGGCAATCACTAACCTCAACTGCAATAAAAGCCTGGGAAACGATGGACTCACGACAGAATTCTACCAGCACTTCTCCGACCAACTTACACCCATCCTGACAAAATTATACCAACAAATGCACAGTACAAATCAAACCCCGTCCACCCTAAATCAGAGCCTCATTACCCTCATCCATAAAACAGGACCACAGGATCTTATCACCAATTACAGACCAATCAGCCTCTTAAACACGTATTATAAAATCATCTCCAAAACAATAGCAAACAGGTCATCAATACAATAACAAGCCAAAATCAATACGACATACCAGGTAGGGACATACAGGACTCAATATTAACAATAAAATCAGCAATCAGCCAAATAGAACGAACAGGTGGGATGCTAATTAGCGTGGACCTGGAGAAGGCCTTTGATAGGGTGGACCACGACTACCCATTTAATGTACTGTACAAATGTAATTTCGGAAATAATTTTGTGAAATGGATAAAGCTGCTGTACCTCAATGCATCCAGCCGGGTGAAATGTAACGGTTTCCCGTCGGACAGCTTCGACCTCGAAAGGTCAGTCAGACAGGGATGCCCGATGTCGGCCATGTTATTCAGTCTGGTGACGGAACCACTAACACGGGCGATAGAGAAAAGCCCAGAGATAAAAGGCATAAAAATGCCAAGAGGAACAGTGAGCAAGATCACGCAGTTCGCCGATGATGTCAGTCTGACGCTGGTGGATGAGGCAAGCCCAGAAAAATGTGTTGAAATAATTGAAAACTATGGCAAAGCATCGGGTGAAAATTAAACAAGAACAAAACTGAAATTTTATTGGGAAAGAACCGTACAATCAAAAACCAATGGAATTTCAAAATAACAAATATACAAAAGGTATTGGGCTTATACATGGGGAAAAACTATAAGGAGGGTTTGGAAAAAACATGAGACTCAGTAATTAAAAAAGTGAAAAGAAACATACTATGGAAATTCAGAGATCTGGGGTTGAAAGGAAAGGTAATAGTAATAAATTCTCTAGTACTGCCGACTCTCAACCACATTACGGGGACTTATGAGCTGCCGAAATGGGCACTAAATTCGCTAGAAAGCACCACGTCCTCCTTTCTCTGGAGGGGAAAGGGAAATCAGATCGCTCATAAGGTGTTAATTGCTAACAAAAGGGATGGGGCTTAGGACTAATTGACATTAGTGCCAAAAGGGATGCACTAAGGGTGAAATTAATTAGGAAATATTTGGATCCGACCAGACAACACCTCTGGGAGGACTCGCTGGCCCACTGTCTGGCTCAGTATAGGGAGAAGGATTTATATAACCTATGTACATCTCTCCCCAGAAAGGCCTACAGTGGTCTGCCGGAGTTCTACCAGGAGGCACTGGAGGCGTGGGGCAAGATTCTCCAGAATACCTCCAGATAGAGTGCAAGAATAAACAGGATGTACTGCGCTTACCTTTCCTCTCAAACCCCAGTATCCTGTATAAGGGTAAAATTATTGTCAGCAGCCATCTAAGTGCAGTCGGCCTAACAAAAATAAAAGACATCATAAACAACAAAGGTCAACTGGACTTAAAAAATGTATATAACGTACTGTCAAAGGGAAAAATAAAACATGACAAAAAATAAACTACTTACCTGAAAAATGGGATGAACTCCTGCAAAAGAAAGGGACCCCCCTGATGCAAGACGGCGCTCCGAGTTTCCTTCTGTGCCTTGGTGGGAAAAAAATTCAAATTAGTACAGTAAAAACCAACACCTGGTACACCATACTACTAAACAAAATAACCCGAAGACCAACAGCACAGAGAGCGTGGAACACCATCTTCCCCTCTCACAACAGTACACACATCTGGACCCTAAACAATAAAAACCCCCTCCCACCCAAAATTCAACAGTTTGACTACAAGCTGAGGCACAGGAGGATCTTCACGAGCGTCGTCTTGCATCAGGTGTGTAAAACAAAATACAAAAGGGAATGTGCCGTGTGTGAGACAGAGCCTGAGGATATAGAACATCTTTTCCTACACTGTCAGGCTCTGTCTCCACACAGGGAAAAAATCTAACGTGCAATATGCAATCACTGTCACCTGATAATCACGAGCACTGAGCACTGGAACCACATGTATTTATTCAGAACAACAAACAGGTCACCCACAATCAATACAGCACTTATCAACACAATACTCACCTTTGCACGTTTCGCCACCTGGATCCGAAGAAACACAAAGTTATATGAAAACAAACACCTGGAGATTCACACACTCTTTAGAAGCAAGCTCACCTCACACATCCAAGTCCTCATACATTCGGACACTGAAAAATACACCGAACTATTCTGCACAAATAACACCCTCGTCACCCTAGACACAGAAAACAACATACACCTCAATATATAGTTAAGCACCAGACACACAAGTAAAGGCACATCATATTTTATTCTATGTAAAAAGCATGTGAAACAGAAACAACAAATGAGAGAAGGGAAAGTTTCCCTGCGAAAAATTGTCTTTTTCTTGTGAGTGTTATTTAAAGTGTGTAATAAAGGTGTCCATGGATGTGTGGTAACACACAAAGTGCCATCTGGGGAGGGATGGAGATCCGGGGAGGAGGTGTCCACAGCAGACCCCGGAGGGATTTGCTCGCTCGGGGGGGGAAGCTGAGGGGACCTCACTCTAGACCCATCCTCAACCAAGCAAGGAGTTCATACCCTGGTAAGGGAAAACATAACAAATGGCAACTGTTAAAATTTGTGCATGTGGTGTTTTGTATTGATTGTGTACTTTTGCTGAAAAGGCAAGCAAAAAGCAGCAAATATGTAAAATATTCTGTGGGCTGAGAAAACCCCAAAAAGGCCCTAAAAAGCCTCATTTCATTTTCAATTCTTTTCTTAAAAACATTTATTTTCAATATGCTGTATATATTATACGCACTTTATTTTCCTTTATGTACAGTTTAATTCTTGTGTGTTTTTTGTGTTTACTCCTCTAAAGGAAAGAGGAAGGAAACAAAAACACAAAGCAAATGTAAATAATACTGTGTACATAATAAATGTTGTTATTATCTTGTGTATTTTGACAATAAAAAACAAAACAAAAACAATGCGCCCAATCTCGTCAGATCTTGGAAGCCAAGCAGGGCCAGGCCTGGTTAGTACTTGGATGGGAGACCGCCTGGGAATACCAGGTGCTGTGAGCTTTTCTATAGGATAAAAAAGATTTTTTCAAGCCAGTGGATGAATGTGATGATGGAATTGACCATATGGCTCCTTCAGATTGCCCTTAACTTAAAAACTTGGAGTGCAGCTGTGTTTTGAACCAAAAACTGTCTTTAAAATATATTAAAGGGGACACAAGGAGGACACAATAAACTAATAGACAGAGAATACATGAGCAAAGGGAAAGGGAGCAAACTGGAACTAAACACAGAGACTAAAACACAGACAGGAACCAAAGGAGTAAAACTGATCATAAGAGAAGACAACAGGAAGTGTAAAGCAAAACACAAGGCAAGGAAGAAAGCTTACAAAATAAAACAGGAAACAGAGGAGATAAATCATGAAATGAACCTTACAAACTAAAAGGAACCAAAAAACTTGGATCATATACGTGACATTTTCTACTGTGTGGCGCATAAGTCCCATATATGTTTGTCAGCCTCTGTCGAGGCTGCACCCACCGCTCTCAACCGAGGCTGTGCCGTTTGATGAGCTCCAAAAAATGCTCAATCCAATCCCGTTCGTGTCACCAAGATTATGTGGTAGAAAAACTTTGATGAGGTAGAAGGAGAATTTTCAGATCTTTTTATGACATGCAAAGACCTGGGGCCTCATTTATAAACTCTGCGTAAGCACGAAAGAAGGTGTACGCCGCTTTCTCAGCAATCCATGGGATTTATAAAAGGCAAACTTGACGGGAGAATGTGCGTTCCTCCACTGCAACTCTGACCCATGCTTACGCACAGAAATGGAGAAACGGGGAAACAGATGGTGATGTCTTGATGCTTCAGGAGGAATTCTGCTGTACAAGCCTGAAAACGTGTGCAACATTGTGAGGCGTGTGCTGTGCTTCACAACGTGGCACAGATGAAGAATGTGCCATTACCTCCATTACAATGGTTGTGTTGGTCGTGTTGGTAGTGTTGACCCGAACCTCGACCCCTTTCCCCCAAACGTTTGAGGCAAACCGACGTGTTAATGTGATGCATCGGTTGTAAATAAGATGACACGAAGTATGGAAATGACACTAATTATTTGCCAGATGTTTTAGTGAAGTGATAATTTCCCCCAACACATTTTTAATTTCTCACAATTCTTTTGCAACTTCATTTATTGTATCATTTTGCCTCTGAAGAACAGCCTCTGTGAGGACACGGCTGCTGCAGGTCGGGGTGCATGAAGTGGAGTGGAGACGCCTGGCGCACACCTTTCCTCTGCTGCACCACCGCTGACCCTGCTGGAACATGCAGCAACTACAACAGAGAAACTATTTAGTGAATAAAGTCTCACTTCTTGTAAATAGAGTCCAATGTTTGTGCATAAATGTGTTAACACAACCTGAATGTATCTGGTTTACACTCGTTTAAAACAAATTGATACAATCTTCCTACCTGAGTCATGCCATCCGCCCTGCATGGAATCTGTCTCCCTCCGTCTCCGTCACAACTCAGGAGAGATTCCCCGATTATGCCAGCTTCTGATCAAATGAGGTGAGCTCCGGTTTCCTGACTCCACCGCCCGTGGCACACACACTCCGCCGGTGTGACGCAATGCGCTTCTTTACATCGACTTTCAGGTGGGACCTCTTCTTTTTGACCTCTGCCACAGTCCGACCTTCTGAAAAGTTAACTTATTGTCTGTGAGGTTGTAGGTTCTTACAGCAGAAATAAGAATGTACATTCATACAACTCAACATACCTTTATTCTTTGCTTAGTGTTCTGTTAGACAGTTGTGTGCCCACAGTCCTTCTTCCCCACAAAGTGGTCAGTCTGTTGTCTTTCTGATTTTCACACTTGCACCCTGTGTTTAAAGCCAAAGCAAAAACATCCACTGCCTTTGGAGGGTGGTAGGCGCTAATGTTGATTTTATGCTGTCCAAAAAAGGCAAAGTGTTCTTTGGTCCATGTTTTATCACTGTCACAAACGTAAAATCCTGACCTTCATACGCATAATTCCTTATCACAGCTGTAATGATGCACATAAACATTAGCAGTGTGTTATCATTCGGATTCACTCAGGGAATGAGGCTGACATAACATGACATGCATGAAAGTGACACTAACATTACACAGAAATCATGCTAGACTTGTGTGCCTGCTTCAATTTTTAGTAAAAAAGTATTCATATATCAATAATTAAATAATAATTAAATTTTTTATAGCAGCCAAGGCAATCATTGGTGAGGATAGATGAAGAATGAGGAGGGAGATAGTTGACCGCATTCTTCAGTATCAGCAGTTGTCTCAGTTTAGAGTCCACCTCCTCTTCATTTCTCATCATTCATCATCCTTAGGAAATTTGTGACAGTGCTGTTTTGCAAATTGTGGCATCCAGGAATGACACAATTGTGAGACAGTGACACAGCTGACCAGCAGACTGAACTCTTTCTTAAGAGTTTATTGCCTCACAATTTTGCAGGAGACCCGCTGTTACTGTGACTGCATACTTTTCCAATGATAGGGGAGGAACAGTTTCAGAGGAGTGATGACACTATGTCTTGGCTTCAGAGCATCATGGAGCCATGTTTTCACACCTGCATAAAAATCCTCAACTCAAAGCCAGAGAAAAACAGTTTGATGGTGCAGCTCCACAACACAGTGTTTACATAGCTTACAGTCTTTTCTTATGTTTTCAGCTACTTTTTCACACATTCTTTCTCTCACACATTTAATGTGTTTTGAAACAAATCACAGAATTTGCTTAACATACCCATAATTGTGTTTTTACATCTGGTGTTTTTACAGAGTTATTAGGATTCATCCTCTGGAAACCATGAATTTCTGTGCAAAAATTGATGAAATTAATGGTAATCCATCAAATATGTGAATCCAAAAGTTCTTCCTTTTTAAGTGCCTGAAAATTGTATATTAACAAATGCCACATGAAAATACTAGCATGTCCAGAGTGTTCAACCTCCCTTCAATGAGAAAGAAAAAAATAAGTGGACCTTAACAGGAGATCTTACTTTAGTGGATTTTCTAACTCTTTTGCAGGAATACACCATTGACATATTCTTTGCCCAGACATGGTATGATAGCCGACTCAAGTTTAACAGCTCAATGAAGCTGCTAATGCTCAACAGTAACATGGTAGGCAAAATCTGGATTCCCGACACCTTCTTCAGGAATTCCCGCAAATCTGACGCTCACTGTATCACCACCCCCAACCGCCTATTGAGGCTGTGGAGTAATGGGAGAGTCATGTACACACTGAGGTAGGACAGTTATGCACCCAGTTTTCTACCAACATTTTATCGTGTTTGTGCAGCTTTAATGTGTGCATCTGTGTTTTTATCATGTAGTTCTCTTGTAGGTGTCCCAAATTTATCAAAGCATGATGTAATGGTCTTTTTTTTCTGCATTTGTTGGAATAATTACAGAGAGAACATGAAATACCTTAACTGTATTCAGTCACACTTGGGAGGGAAAAACAATGCTGAAACTTGCTTTTTCTCTGTCACAATTCTGTTTTTGTCAGTTTGTGAGTTTGTATGAGGTATTTATCCATAGTACCTACAATAGTTGGCGAGCAGCATGATTATATATAAGAACCTCATACAATCCCAATTCAAATGCCCCAACTATCCCCTCAGTGTTCCACACACTAGTGACTAATCCAAAGATCATTTCATGGAGTTGAAGACAGATATCAGCTCAAGTACAGTCACATTAAAAGTCATGAATTGAGCTCAAACCAGTGATTTCATCAATGAAAGAAAATTTGATTTGATTCAATGCCTAAAAGAACACGAGTTCTGCTTCCAGCAAGTATCCTCCTTCAGTTGTGCAAATAATATTTCCTTAGCCTCACTGTTCTGTATAAATGTAATGAAGATGTAATGGGGGTCTGTGTTGTTCCACCTCTGAGACGGCAGAGGAGGTAGTAGCAGAGCGAATCTCACATCTGTATGAATGCAAGGCAGAAAGGCAGGACAGGGCTGTGACATTTTAACGATGTATTTTGTGTGCGGCCCACAATCGGAAGACTTAAAAAGCAGCTCGTAGCAGTTGGCTGTTAGTTCAAAGAGGAAGATCAACCAAAAATATCTTCACATTGGGGAGACTGGGTGAGGTCTTGGAGCTCCTTACCCTCTGACCAGAGGATGAGATCAGTTAACATGTACTGGTGAAGGTGAATGTTTTTTTTGCCATGTTAATCCATTGTGTAAAAAGTGCTGCTTGATGCATACGTAAGATGTCACACTAGATGCTAATGCTGCTGTGTCATCATGCCTCTTCTGCTTGTGGAACTGCGGCTCGCTATTTAAAGTCACACACTGGAGCAACGTTGTTCTGCCTTTGTTCTGTTCAGTGTAAACAGACAAATGCGGCGTAGAGGGAAGGGTCTTTGTTGCAGTCCTGTGTCGCGGCTTCTGTATATAAAGGGCTGTTGCTATACCAACACAAAATCTTTGCATGTGACCTCAACTCAGATCTTTGACAATTGTCTTCTTTTTTACCAGTCAATAATTATCCCTTCCCATGTTTCTCCCATACATGAAAGATGACCACAGTATTTCTGTAATCTTAAACCAGTGCTTCACTTTGCCTTGAGTGGTTTGTTTTGGTTATTTTTTGGGCATTTATGCCTTTAATGGGATAGGACAGCTGAAGATATCTTACCACAATTGGGGAGAGAGAGTGAGGGGTTGACATGCGGCCACTGCGGGGCGTTGGCACATGGGGTGCCTGCTTAAACCACTGCACTATCTGCGCCTCGCATTAAGTGATCTTAAGCAAAGTGCCAAATCTGGAAGCCTTTACAAGAACTACAAGTCATTTAGGAAGTCACTGAAAAGAGACATAATTTGTAGTTTACAGTAGGTGTGATATTTATTTCTCAGAGTTTGGAATATTTTCAACCCTTGCAAAGAAGAACCTTCTCTGTGTAAAATAAAACAATTTAGAATTGAGTCAATTAAAGTGTCATCAGCAGACAAACTTTTATACCAATTTAAAGATTGCAAAAGGAATTTCTGTCCTCCATCAATGTACATCTCAGGTAGATAAATTACCTCCTCACCGTGTTTTGCATGGGAGTAAGCACTAGTTTACATTTGTACAAACTCCATATACTACCTGTCATGCAGGAATCCCTACAAAAGCTCATGTTCACCTACCACATACTGTAGCGTACAGACTATTGCATTTGAAGACTCCTTGTCATCAGACTGTCCAGGTCAAATCCATCTTGAATGCTCCCCTTTGCCTTGCCATGGTGCAATGTTCCCATGTTATGCACATTATACGGAATGGCAGGTCTCAACCTTGTGTTGGATACTACAGGTATCAGTAAGGCCTATAATTGATCTATTATGTGTATCTATTATGCGGGGTTCTGTAGATGGTTATCCTAAGAATGAGATCATGTACCGGTGGCAGAGACGGGCGGTGGAGGTGGCAGACCAGCGGTACTGGAGGCTCTACCAGTTTGCCTTCGTAGGATTAAGGAACTCCTCTGATGTGGCAAACACCCAGTCAGGTGAGAGAATATGGACAAGTCCTCTTACTTGTTCTCAATCTTCAGTTTCACATGAGGCACTAATAATGCAAGGGTTTGATGACATTTCGAGAGGAATGCACATTTATTATTGTGTTCCATTTATGTTACCATAGAGAAATGCTCAGAAGTCATTTTTAGGTCTCAAGTCTTTGAGGTTGCGTACAAGTCAAGTCCTAAGACTCTGATGGTCGTAATGAGCGTTCTATCATCTTCTGCAAGCCATCTGGTTTTCTTAGACCAAAGCTTAGGTATCGATAAGGAATTCAACTAATGTCTCCTTTATCCTTTAGCATACAGTATCATCACTGACATTGTTTGATGATTTGGTCACTTTAAAAAGGCTATTGAAGTGCATTCTGAAATTACACCATGCCACTGTGTCATGCGTAATGGTGCATCACAGAATCCAATATGTTCCAGAGTTTAGTCGTACCATAGAATATTTAACGTTCTCCTTGGAGGTCACAGACGTCTCAATCATGCCTGTTGATGTCCTTAATGAGGAAGTAGTGTCTTCTCTAAAGCAGAGATACCCAGATGTGACTCAGGTTCATATGGCAACAAATGTGTCTGTCAGTGGTAAATGTTACAGTGCTTATTGTACAGGGATCTGCAGACGGACTGCCTGAATGTAATCAGATCTTTCAGCTGTGCATTCTTGAGGAAAAGCTGTGTTTTCTAGTGACAGATATATGTGTTTGGTACAGGGAGCATTATGGTGCATTTGAGCTGTCAGCCACACCGACTAGAGAGGTTGTCCTGATTGAGCCTGGTGACCTGAAGGACCCACATCCCCTTGTGGACTACATGGTTGGGGGTTTGCCATGGTAATGTTGAAAAGGGTCGTCATCGTGAAAGGTAAGTGTCATCATTCATTCACTCACCTCCTCCTCATCTCTTGCTGTTTTCCTGCTCCTCTCCTCATGATCTCCTCTTCCTCCCCCTCCTCCTATTCTCCTCTTGTTCCTCTCCTTCTCTTTCTCTCCTACCCACTTCCTGTTCCTCGTCTTCCTCTTCGTCCCCCCGCTCTCTCATCTTCTCCCCAAATTCTGCTCAGCCCTTCCTATTCTCTCCTTTGCTCCTGTCCTCATCGTTCTCTCCATCATCTCCTTCTTCCCATCTCTTGCTCGTCTCCTCCCCTCGTCTTCCTCTCCTCCTCTTGGAGGAAGAGCCTCATTTTTGCACCATGTGATCTCTGATGTAGGCCTTACTATTTGAAACTACGTAAATAAAGTCATAGAAATGCAGTAAAATATTATGGAAACATTATTAAAAAGGTTAGAAGATTCATATGTAAAATGTGCTGGAACCCTGTACACTATATTAAAATTGTATATTTAGTTTGGTAAAAATGTACTTTATGTCATGATGGCATAAAATAATATACTTTAATCTATTTACTATAAGTACAGATACATAAAAATGTGTTTGAAGCAAACATACTTGAAACATACTTTGCACTATTTCAGTTATAAATATTTAAAGACACTTGAGGACATTATTTCTTTCGTTCGGTTGGCTCTTACAAAATCTGTAAAATTATTTTTATTTCATCTCAAATCTAATTCCAGTGTATTGGTTTTTTTCTACATCTCCTTTGTTTCTGCTCTAGATTAAAGGTGTTCCATAATGGCAGATCCAGCTGTCCTGCAGATCATCTTTGGTGATGAGTCTGACTCAAGAAAACTGACCTTGGCTTCTGGAATTCCAGCAACAGTGGAAGAACTGCATACATTAATAAAGACATTCTTTCAATTGAAAGAGGACTTCAGGTTGCAATACATGAATGCTGACTTTAACGTGTTCACGAACCTAACTTCGATGTCTGAAATTGGAAATAAAAGCACACTGAAAGTAATATACTCCCCTATCTTATCATCTGAGGAGCCTCCATCACTTTGTACCCATTAAACTCACCTGGGGAGACCTCACTTACCACTTCCATAGAGCCATCCTGCAGTGATGATACACTCTACACTTCAACCCCACATTCATCTTCAGAAACTCAGCCCTCAAATTGTCCACTTGGCCCAAGGTTTTTGTAGTCCCCAAATTCACCTACGAGGCTGAATTTGAACTACAACTAAAGAAGACAGAATTTAAGACAAATGGAACATATTTCAACCCTGGGCCAAAGCTGAAAGGAGTCATCCTTGATGGCCTCGCCCAAGAAATGTTGAAATACACAAAATATCCAAAAGACTATCAGTGTGAAGAGGTAGCAGCAGCAGTCCTGGAAATCAATGATTCGGTTGGTAGAAATGCAGAAACCATCCTTTTCACTGTATTATTGTAAGGTTTCCTTGTCCATAGATGCTCATTTAAACACAGTTGAAAACATAAATGGGAAATGGCCTGCTTATATAGCACTTTACAGTGTTTGCATTTCATTCACCCATGCATGACATGGAACCTGCTGTCACCCATTTTTAGCTAGATTTTATCTTGATTTGTTGCCCCTGCTTCAGAGTGACATCAAGGGTGGGAGGGAAGGACGGAGGGAGCGAGAGAGAGAGATGAGTGTCAGTAGAAATATGCAGGACATTCAAATATAAATATACAAATACACAAGTATATGCTAGACTTCTGTACATTGTGCAGAATTGTGTTAAAGTGAGGAGTGCAGGATGGAATGAACATTCTACATGGTAACTGGTGCTAAATCACTGAATGTGTGTTTATCAGACTGATGGCCTGTGGGAAGAAACTGTTTTGATGTCTGGTTGTTTTGGCGTACAGAGCTCTGTAACGCCTACCGGAGGGGAGGAGATCAAACAGTTTGTGTCAGGGGTGAGATGGATCTGCAGCCATGTTTCCTGCCCTCTTCCTGGTTCTAGACATGTACAAGTCCTGAATGGCCGACCCAAACCAGACGGTGATGGATGTGCAGAGAACAGACTGAATGGTAGCAGTGTAAAACTGAGTCAGCATCTCCTGAGGCAGGTTGAACTTTCTGAGCTGATGCAGGAAGTACATCCTCTGCCGCGTCTGATGTCCTTCAGGTGGTTCAGCACAAGTCTTTCAAAGGACTTCATGACCACAGACCTCAGGACAACAGGCCTGTACTCATTTAATCCTGTGATGGAGGGTTTTTTGGGGACCAGGATGATGGTGGAGCGTTTGAAGCAGGAGGGAACTTCACACAGCTCCAGTGACCTGTTGAAGATTTGTGTGAAGATGGGGGCCAGCTGGTCAGCACAGACTTTCAGGCAGGAGGATGACACCATCAGGGCCTGGTGCCCTTCTGATCTGTTGTCTCTGAAAGAGCTGACACACATCCTCTTCACAGATCCTCCTCCTCTGGCCTGGTTGAACAGGATTCTGTCCCCACTTCTGTAGGCCTCCTCCTTGGCCTGGCGAAGCTTTCTGAGGTTGGCTGTAAACCACGGTTTGTCGTCGTTGTCGCTGCAGGAGGTTTTTGTCGGCACACACATGTCTTCACAGAGGCTGATGTAGGATGTCACAGTGTCAGTGAGTTCATCCAGGTCAGGAGCAGCAGCCTGAAAAACCCTCCAATCAGTGCAGTCAAAGCAGGCCTGTAATTCACACTTTGCCTCGTTGGTCCATCTCCTCACAGTTTTGACCACAGGCTTAGCAGAGCAGAAAATTACATATTATGTGTTTAAAATATATGGAATAGAAATCAATTAATATATGTATTTAAAATTATTTGCAATTTTCATCAAACATATATGGATGTTGGTCCATTTATATACAAACTGTTGAACCAAACAGTCATTTGTGACAAAGTTTCTTAACTTCTCCTCATGTTCATATTTATAGTTGCCGACTGTGCAAATATAAGCCTATGTGATCACATGAAATCACACCTTTGAGTCTGCGCTCATGTGACTGGCTGAAAAATAAGGAGACATCTGATTGGCTACAGATAATTCCCTTTTGAAAAAAATGTATTTGTGAATGAAGCCACGGCAGGGAAGTCTAAGAACATCCACACACAGGTGTTTCTAATGCAGGTTCAACAGTTTGTATATCAATCTAACAAATACTGCAAATACTTTTAAATGCATATATTTGGATTTTGACTACATATTTATTTCAAACAAATATTTGTGTGGGCATCAGAAATACAATTGTGAACCTTCCTTTTAAATTTTTGAATCATACATTGATAAATATTCTTGTTTCCATTTAAAAATATTTTTATGAAGAGTCATTTATATAAATCAATCAATACATTTCTGGATCCTTCTACATCATTCATCTGATTCCACTGTTTATGATGAAAACATCCTATGGCTCACCACCATCCCTACCCACAGCTAGATGTCTGAGGACAAATGTTTGGTGCTGAGGTTCAGGCCACGTCTGTCTATGAATTGCACCAAAATGTGATTTGGCAGCTGTTGGCATCCGACCCATCAACTAATGAACTGAGCAACTAGTCTGCTTATCTAAACTGCAGTTGATGATCTATGAATCCTTTATATTTGTGCATATAGTTTTCTGTTGGTGGTGTTTAGCATTCTACTGAACTGAAGTGTTCTGTGTTTGTGTTGTTCAGGACTCCACCACTGAGGATGCAGAGAGGGACATTGGAGTCATGGGGATTTACATGATCTGAAAAGATGGGGATGAGGAGCCAGAGGACGTGGGGATTGTGATCGAAGGCATCAAAGTATTGGAACCAAGCAGGCAGTGTCATCATGGGTTTCATCATGCTGTTTGGGCTCATTTATGCCCCTGATCTAATCTTTCCAGACAACCTCAGGTACACATTTGAGTTTTTCCAGAAGATCATAATGAATCTAGATGGACACAAACTGAATACAAAGATACAGCAGCTGGAAATCAAGTTGTTTGCATAAGAAGTGAACAGATGATTAAGTACATTTTCAAGTTTCCTCATCAGATCTGTAGGAAGTTTTGTCTTTGTTGTTTTGTTAGAACAAGAGACCTCCATGATGTTCATGTCCATTCTGTTTTAGATGGCCAATAGCTGCATTCTCCTGAGCAAGTGTGTCTTGCATCTTTCACATTTTGTGTTATCAAATACGTTGATATCTTGATGTGTGTATTCATGTACTGATGTTGAATTGAGGGTTATTATATTAGATGATTTCCATTTTGGTGTTAGCATTTAAAAAATGTGTAAGCTGCACTTTATAGATCCTGTTGGGTCCGACTCTGATATTTGTTCTTTAAACCAAAGAAATGTGGACACAGTTGTGTCATGTATTGTTGGTGTTGAGCACATTTTCAATAAAACACCAAGTTTTTATTGGTTTTGTCTCATGTGTCTTAATGGGAGATCAAATGAGAGATAATTTTACCTGATTTCATTATGAATTAATTACTTAAGTTTAAGTTGGACAAATGTAAATCAGTTTCACTTAATGCCATTATTTTATGTTTGCTATGTTTAATTTTAAGAAAGCTCACCGCACTCACGACCAGGGGATATGCTAAGGTGCCAGAACACAATTCTTTTTAGCTTAATCAAAAAAATTCTGCATACTTAGATACATGCAAATATCTTTAATGAACACAAATGCCAAGCTTTCGGTCACAGGACCTTCATCGGGGAAGTACAACCATCACAAACAGAGACAGGTTCATATGAAAGCAAGAGCATCAATCCCACCAGCGGATGAGTTACACCTGTGCTGGGTCTCCAATGTTCAGCTGGGGATTGTAGTCCAGCAGGCATACCTGTAGTTCTCAAGGTGCACATATGCAGATCCACAGTAGATGGGAAGTACAGTGACAGAATGCACAGACGCATGGACCCACAATAAGCAATAAAGTATTAGACAACCACAGCTGAACATCAAAATAACTAAACATGTTTTATATTTAATATATTATAAGAGGTGGAGAGAAAACTGTACCCACATCAGGAAGACCGTCATAAAGTACAGTTCCTAAGGTGAATAAAATATTTAATATTTAAAGTATTACAGGGAACACCACTATAACATGACACTCATATCAAAATCAATGTTTAAGCTCTTAGGATATAATGAGTCTGATGTTTGTATCCAGAATAGTTCCCTTTGACATCGTCTCTTGTCAATATCACCTCCTCTTGGCAAAAATTTTCTCAAAGCCCTGGAAATGAAGGGAAGAGCTAGTATGAGAGCATTCTGTGAAGTGACAGGCAACAGGATAGTTAGGATCAGCGCGTCTGATGGAACCTTTATGTTCACTAATGCTCTGTTTTAGGCAACGTGTGGTTTACCAACATACACCTTGTCACAGGGGCACGTTAGTATGTAAATCACATTCTTAGTGTAGCATGTAATAAAACCCCTCACCTGGTAGCTCTTCCCAGATCTGGGATGTTTAAAATCAAATGTTTTATGGGTATCGTTACATTGGGCACAATTGCCACACAGATAGTTACCATTTCTAAGAGGTGCCATGAGGGTCTGGTTAGGGGCTGTGTATAAACTGGCCTTGACCACCTGGTGTTTGCTATGTTTAATAAAATTGAGTTGGAATAAATCAGATAAATTAAATTGCATGGATGTTTTAGTCTGAGTTGGGGCTACATATGGATGGAAACCTGCCAATTACAGTACATAGTATTGGACAGTGTTGAGTAAAATGTTGAGAGACAACACATGTTGTTGTTTTGAATGAAAGTCTCTGATAAGAGTTTATAAATCAGAAGTTTTTACACACTAACCTGTGACTTCTTGTCATCTTTTCTGCTGTCCTCAGTTTCCAATCCTGAGACCGGTAACAAAGGTCTGAGCTAGATGTCTGCTGCCACTGCTTCCAGTCTTTATGGTAAGCTAAGCTAACCATGTCCTTCATACTGAACACACACAGACACACACGACTTTGACATCATCTAATTATCTAACTCAGAAAGATTCCAGAAATGTCAACAAGCTTTGCAGGAATTAAAGGTTTACATCCCACAATTATAACTGTTGCTCTATTTGTTTTCCACTGCTTTACATTGTGCTGTGCTTTGTTTTAGTAAAACCATCTTCTCACTCACCATCACCACAAGTCATATCTGTAGTTTCATCTGCTTGTACAGCAACAATTAAGGCGTCTGATGCCTCTCAACAATTGACTCCTGAATACTGAATATAGAGTCTAAAAGTTCCCTCTAAACGGTGCTGAGCCCTTTTAAAGTAGGAATGATCATTATTATGTTTCTCTTTCACATGTTGGTGACGAAGATGTAGATCAACAGACATACCAGTGACTCAGTGAAGCTGCACTTGGGCCCAGCAGTGCTTTGGGCTAATTGCTAATATCAGCATGTCAGCGGCTCACAATGATAATTGTAACATGTTGATTTTTATCAGGTATGATGTTTACTATGTTCACCATCAGCTGAGGCTGATGGGAATGACGTTTCACTACTATCCATTAAAATTCTGAACTAATCCTGGCTTTAGATGAAAAGTGAATGGATCACCAGCGATTACAATTCATCCACAGATGAAATGTGTGCAACAAATTTCATGGCACTCATACATTAGTTAATTTGACATAATGTGATCTTATCTACAGCTGTGCTCTTACAGGTGGCTTTAGCTGAAAGGCCAAGGCCTACATATGTTTTCTGGGGAACGTGAACAACTTTTCTTCTGCTAATTTATTCAGTATAAGCTGATGTATTCAATATAAGGAAGTAAACACTTTGAGCTGCTGGTGGTGATGTGGGAAATGTCAGGGATCTCCAAAGTCATTCTAATTCTGTCCTCTGGGGACCACGAATGTCTGACAAACTAACCTCGTCTCCCCAGAGACATTCAATCTGTGGTGTGCTTACTGTGTAGTAACGGTCCTGCCATAAGCTGGATCAATAAGGTGTGTGTAAAGATATGAGGTCCTGATACCATCTGCATAAAGGCTGATATTGTGTTGAAGGTTTTTGTCTTGTTGTTCCTTTAGTGCTATAGTTATAGTGTATAACTGCAGCTAATAACAGAGGAGAGATAGCATCCATGTCTGGATCCCTGGTGAAGTGTGTAACAGTCTCCCTGCAGTGAAGTGTTCATAGTGTATCAAGTCAAAATAACTTTAACTTTGTCACAGTCTTTTTCTCTGTTTGAAGATATGATTATTGTTTGTTGTGAAAGAATAATGGGATTAGAAAACCTTTTCTAACTTAAAATCCTGTCTCTATGCATTAAGAGCTGTTGTCCTGTGTTGTTTTTTTAACACCTAATTACCCTTTAAACCCTTTAACCTGTCTCTTTGAATTGTTAGAATTTATTGTTTCACCAGGACCTTAAATAAGACTGGACTGTTTTCTAACTGAACCTCCACTTCCATCCATAATGTTAGTAACCTGCACTTTTCCTACTATTAAAACAAACGTCCTGTGAAAAAGGTCACAGTTTGTACATTTCACTGTGCTGCTCAGCAGGAGACAGTGATAAGGGCTATAGAGCCATTTCACTGCATGTAGTTGTGTTATAATGTGACATATACTTTATCATTATCTCTTCTCACTGGACAGTGATTCATCTGTCAGCAGAAATCTTGGTAAATCTGGTCTGAGGGTGTCCTGTCTCGGGTTAGGTGAGTCCATTTACAACTCAAATAAGTGTCTGATTATCAACAGAAGTACAAACTAAAGAACTGAATAATCAAACAAACTCAAACGCTCCTCAGTCTGCAGGTCAACATCTTTGAGTCGTCATGCATGCAGTCATTTTACGTTCATTCATTTTCTAAAAGTTTGGTATGCAAGCGTTGAGGAATGCAATGTCTTGCTGCTCACGGCCCTTTTTCCTCCACCGTCTCTTTTAAGTGTGTCTGGAGTTTCTACTTCTTTTGTTTCGTCTGTGATGCACATTCCTTTGTACGATAAATTCTGCCTCAACCCGACCAAGTGTGACAAGAACACAGAAAACCATTAAACTTCTGTTGACTCATACATTGTGTCTGCGAGACCCCTGGGAAATTACACCAATTTCTGTTACAAGTAAAAGTCCTATATATACATATATTATATATATGTACATGTATATATACTATACTGTCACAATCCGGCTCAAGGGAAGGACAAAGAGGAGAGGACAACACATGACTTTGAACTGGTTTATTTAACAGAATGTAATTTACCAAAGACAATATAAATGTCTGTAAATCAGTGATATCAGTAGTGTGTAGTGTTCTTGCATGAATGTATAGTGAAGTGAAATGAACAAAGCATATGAGCACAAAAGAAACGTAACCCAAACAAACCCTGTGTCCATGTGCCCAGAGAGAGAGAGAGACCTGCTGAAGCCACCAGCTTATATAGCTGAGGAGCAGCAGACACAAGTGAAATCAATGCACTTCCTGCTTCCCTCCTAAGGAGAAGGACAGCCCAAACAGGACAAAGATGGCTGTTCTCCACCGGGTGGAGGGTGAAGATGCTTTGTCACAACCACTAACCTCTGCTGGCTAAGCTTCCTGAAGAGCCTGCTGGTTGCCGCCCTGTCAGAGGAAAGAAAATGGTGAGAAAAAGAATCATGGAATGTGTGTGGAGAACAAAGACAGAAAACAAGGTGAATCCACTGGCTTTACAAACTGTATGATTCCATCCTGACTCTTCTTGTTACACAGATGATACACGATACTGCATTTATCCACTTTAATGTCTCTCTATGGAAAGCCTCACAGACAGATGACCTGGCCTCACTTTGTTTGCTCTTATAAGTCTGTGTCAGATTCTCAGGTCTGTCTGAGCCGATGCTCTTGGTGTAAATGAGCTGTCCCCCCCACTCAGTGTCTGAATGTTGTCCAGCTCATTTGGGTAATAAAAATAAACCAGTCAACTTAATAGGATGTTAATGAGGTCCTCCAGAACTGCTTCAATGCTCCTTGTCATAGATCTTTACTAGCTTTACTGGATGGATGTACAGCATTCATCCGTTCATATAGATTGAGATTTGGTGACTGTGATGATCACATGATTCACTAAAGCTTCATAAACAAACCAATCGAGACTCGTGCCAAACACACAATAATCTACATCTGTTCTGATCCTCCACTTACTTAAGTTTTAGGTTCTAGGTTTTGCTTTTTCAGCATCTTCTGGAACTTTATCTTTATTTCGAACATGTAAAAATAAAACAACACATAAACAGATAAACAAAAGTAAAAAAGACAATAAATTGCATCCGCCAACACTTATATTGCACAATTTACATGTACGAAAAGGAGTAGGAGAAGTGTAAACTTATATAATCCTACCCCTCTTTATATATAATATATACAATATATAATAAACTATTCATACAACAATATATACTACTACTGATTAATAGTGTTGATGTCTGGAAGGATGACAGAGTAATAATAACTTGATGATGCAAGTATCACTATTATAAATAAGACAAGTTTAGTTTCATAAGGAATAAATATAAGTAAATGTCAGAAACTCAAAGCTTACTAACTGATTGCTGCTGGACTCCATGGGCCAATTACAATTCAGTGAGATGTTGGGCAACTGTTTTACAATAATGCTGAAGTGTCACCAGTGATTTGGCCTTTAATACACGCTTGTGTCCTAATTATTCAAAGTACCTGTGTGGAGGACAGATGCAAAGACCCAGCACTGCCCATAGTGCACCGGGCTGGAGTCGGACGAGACCCATCGGTGAAGGATGTCAGCGCTCCTGTTCCACTCTGTAGGCTTAACACCTCCCCTTCAAAACACCCAGGTCCTCATTACAATTCACCTCGGACAGGAGGAGAAACATTACCGACCTTTCTTTCTTGCTTCACAGTGAAACTGCAGAAAAATGTTTTTATCCAATCATGTTATCGATAGTATTCCTAATTAATCTGGCATGAGAGGGAATGTATGTGTGTATTTATGCATATTTATCGCACATACATGCAATAGTTGTGATTGCTGCCTCTCACCATAGCACAAATCACCCTGCTGAGATAGACGGGGTCGGCTCGCAGAATGTAGTCTTTGCGTTTGTCACTGAGTTGTTGTGGGCTGACCTGCAGGAGCTGCAGACATGCCTGAAGGACCCCAGGCTCATACTGCTCACATAAACAGAAATGGAGCTGTATTCAATTCTTACAGACAAATAATAGTTACAATCAGTCCTTTTCTGCAGGAGTCCGGGTTTGTACTTGTTCATTTCTCATTCATCCATAATGAACTCACTACTGGTGCTGCTGATGTTTGCTTCTTTGTTATAAAATACTTCAATGGCTCTTTAACTCAGCTTGTTGGGCCTCCTTGTCTCGTGCAGTGACCCGGTTTGTAATGCTCTGACTACACATAATCCATTCACAATAGTTGCTTTGTCACATACCTGACCAAATGACCAGGGCAGCCGACAAATGTTTAGATGGGTGCCCATGTACACTAACCCATAATCACTCTTGATGTACTCTTGTATTTGGACATCCAGTGGCATGTACACTGGATCATCTGAAAAGCAAAGGCAGTGGTATGAAATGCATTCAACATCCAGATAACGTAGACAGCAACAGGAAGGAGTATTAGTGCATGGACCCACCTTTCAGCCATGGGTTGCAGAGCAGCACGAATGTTCCCACCGCAAAGCTCCTTCTGATATTTATGGTCTCCATGTGGACCAGGAGGTGATACAGTCCCACCGAGGACAGAACAGGAGAGTAGATGTGGATGGTGGCTGACTGAGGATGCATGTCGCCTGGGTAGATGTTGGCTGACCGGCCTTGGGGGTCAGACCTCTTGTTAGAGAGCTGGACTGGGATCCTCTCTGACACATCGCCTGCATGATGAAAGAAAACACTCACCTGTGAGACGACGTAACTTTAGACTGAAGAAATGGCATCGCTTCCTTCGTGCAAATGAAAAGTTGAATTTCTAAGTAATAAAAATACATCATCTGGAATGAGCAGCTTACATATGCTAATGCTAGCAGATGGAGCAGTAAGACTTCGAGAGAGAGGACATTAATTGTTGAAGTGGAATTCTGTCTCATTCTTGCTTGATATACGACTTCAGTTGCTCAACAGTCTGAGGTGATACTGTCATCGTATTTGCTGCTTCATAATACGCCACACATTATCAATGGAGGACAGGTCTGGACTACAGACAGGCCAGTCTAGTACCTGGTCTCTTTCACTCAGAAGCCACGCTGTTATAAGGCGACAGAAAGTGGCTTCATTGTCTAGATTTAATAATCAGGGACGTCCCTGAAAAAGACGTCGTCTGGATGGCAGCATATGTTGTTCATAAACCTGTTTGCAGCTTTCAGCATTAATGGCGCCGTCACGGATGTGACAGTTACCAGTGTCGTGGGCACCAACACCCCCCATACCATCACAGATGTCTGCTGGTAAGAATCTGGATGGTCCTTTTCCTCTTTAACCCGGAGGACATGACGTCCATGATTCCCAAAAACGTTTTGAAATGTGGACTCGTCCGACCGAAGAACCGTTTTCTACTCTACGTCAGTCCATCTCAGACGAGCTAAGGCCCACAGAAGTTGGCAGGGTTGATATATAGATTGTGTTTCTCATGGTAGAGTCTTAACTGTGTTTACTGAAGTTGGTTTTCGGTTCCTGAACCCATGTAGTAAAATGCTTCATAGAATCATGTTGGTTTTTAATGCAGTGTCATCTGGGGGACCAAAGGTCACAGGTATTCACTATTGATTTTCACCTTTGCCCCTTACATGCAGAGATTTCTCCAGATTCTCTGAATCCTTTTGATGATATTATGACTGAAGATGGTGAAATCTTGGAATTCCTTGTAATTGTAGGTTGAGAAACATTGTTGTTAAACTCTTGGACTATTTGCTCACACAGGTTTTCTTTGGTTGTGAATGATACGACATGATACCACCACCTGTTACCAATGAACCTCTGTACTTGTGGAATGATACATTCAGGTGTTTTTGAGCATTACACAACTTTCTCAGTGCTTTGTTGCTCCTGTCCCAACTTTATTGATACATGTTGTTGGCATAAAATTCAGAATAAACATATATTTAGAAAAATCAATTCAGTTGATGAGGTACAACTTTAGATATATTGTCTTTGTATATTTTAGATTGAAGTGAATGTCAAAAAGGACCATAAAATGACCACATTCAGTTTTAGTTATCATTTGGTAAATATTATGTAAGACTTGCTAAAGGTTGTTTTTGTTGCTAATGCAATTGTTCATTTGTTAGAGTAAGACTGGATTATTTTGCCCCTCATAAATGACATGGTCTTACTTTGAATGTGAGCAGACTCAATGCTATCTTCTACCCAGCCAAACCTCCAGGACCAGGATCTCAGTGAGAGGATCCCACAGCTGACTGCCAAACAGCAGAGGGACTTTGAACGGTTTCCCTCGTAGCTCCACCAGGTGCTTTTGGCTGAGCCCCTGTGTCTCATGGGAAATGTGGTTTTCATGAGTGTCAAAGTTGACTAACTTCAGCTGGTACTGGACTTTTTCAGGACCTGGAAAAACAGACAGTGTGTTCAGGAAATCACATTGAGCTAAAGAGTTTAGAAGGAACATCACAATCAGAAGGAAAGAGATGAAAAGAAAAGAAAAAGTGTACAGCCTCTGTCACATACCTTTGCTGGACCATCCTTACATTCTGTCACATACTCTGCTTTACAACCATGCTGCATTCATAGCAGTCATTGTACAGGTATTAGCACCGCAGTGACTAAAATACTGCAGAAGTGAAACACTTGAATCAACAAAGCAGAAAATAAATATACAAATTCTTCAGTAGAATAACCTGATAGTCACTCATTTCAACTCTAATGACCTGATTTGTGTTGAACTAATACTTGTATGTGACTCATCTGAAATGGGAGGTTAAACGTTTGTTAGAAAGTGTTTTGCAAAGACATAAATGAGATTATTGAGTCTTAATTTTTTTTTTCAAATACAAGACATCTCATCAATGCTATGAAAACAAACCTTCATGTGATTTGAAATTCAATTCAACTCTAGAGAAGAAAAAAACCTTAAAGGAAGGCATGATTTCAGTGAACTCACCACAGATGTTGTGTGTTGTCTGCTGCATGCAGTCCATTGTCTGACAGCATGAGCTACAAGTGACAGAAGGAAAGACACGCAGGCTCCACCTTTAAACACTGAGAAACATCTCACTCTGCCTCTTTTGTTCCGTCTCCTGCTCACACTGGTCAATAGTGACATCTTAGCACGTGTCGTGTTTAGTTTAGGTGACAGTTTATAAAAGGCACCAGAGAGGGAAGTTTGATTTCATTGTCCAACAGTTGCTAATTCAAGCCTGAAGTCTAGATCGTAATATTGGATTGCTTTATATTCTATTTATACTTGTGTGTTTATGCAGATAAAGCAGAGAAAACATACCACCAGACACGACAAAGTGTTCTGTTTACATTAAAGCTTATTAAATAAGAGATTGTTTGCCATATGATGGTCATTGGATTTATTGAATTTATATCTACTTGTCATCACTTAAACCCCATTTCAGAGAGAACTGACTCAGTTTACTACCACGTATTTATGTGCTATTCATTTCGCATTAACTCTCTACCTTTCTGTGATACACAATACTCCTGCAAAATTAGTTACTGACCAAAAAATATCTATTGGTGTCAGGGTGAAAATCTGTAGCCTTACACTTTTTCTATCCATTTTTCCATCTGTTATCAGCGAGTGAAGAGGTTGTTCAAACTGACCGTCTGTCTTCTTTGTTTTACAGACTCTTGTTCTTTCATTGTGTGAGACTATGTGGAGACAAAGCTGTTACAAAGTGCATTCACAAAAATGAGTGGTAGGATCAGAGGTACTGCTATCACTGGTTAACAATGAGACAAATGATAAATGATCAGAAAACAAACAGCATGCTCTTTGAGGCTGTTTAAGCTGAATGCTAACATGATGACATGAACATGAACACGATAAGCTTCTGACAAGGACAATTTTAAACAGGTATCATTTTAACCACCTCCACCAAAGTGGTGGACCGACCATATTGTATTTGATTCATTCCTAAAAACCACTTGATTTCAAAACATGTCTGTGTGATTTGGGACTGATTCATCAAAGTTTTCACATGTGCCGTCTATGGAGAGGCAGTATGTTATGTGATGAATACCACATACCTCTCTCTGGAAAAGAAGAAGCTTAGAAACATTCACATTTCAAAATAATCAGCGTCGCACAATGATGTCATCATAAGAACATGCCCAGTTAAGAATGACTATGATGAGGACAGAGGTTAGGAGCTATTAGTTATTAAAGATTCTCATTGTATGTCTTACCTAAGTCACTTTATACAGTACAAACTCAAAATGCTGCACATTATAATGAGATTATGTTTAGTGTTTGAATGACTGAAGTAAGCTCAGTATGATGACATATGAATTATGTGCATTATGACATAATGTCATATTCTAATTCATGTTTTTAAACCAGTCCAACCAAAACAGAAGATTCATGTTTAATGTGTCATAAAGCCACTTGTTTTCTACAAACTACAAACTACAAAGACATATTTTCTTCTGGAAATGCATCTTTAGTGTTATATTGCATTGAGTTCACCTGTATGCACACCGAGTTTCCACTCACACCTCACTCTCCCTCTTTTCTGGCATCATAGTGACATTTTTGTACCATCTTCTGCACACAGTAGTCCATGACTGCAAACCAAACAAACAATCACTTGTAATAATTAACTGTGGAGCAGCAGCAGGTGACTGAGAACAGTTGAGTACAATTACAAAATATATGAGAACAGGTTTTTTTTCTTTATTTCACAAGTTCAACTTTTGGACACCAGGTATCTCCTACTTCACTGTGAAGGCTTCCAGTCTCCACATCACTGCATAAAGTCTGATATTGGACCAGGATTGGCTTTAAAACTATTATTGTCACAAATCATGCTCATATACCTTCATCTTTTCCTCTCATATTTTCAATGTACACAGAGAATATTTACTCTTTCTGCAATGGATTCACTTTTGTTTCCACTATCTTTGAGGCTAGAGATGCACCAACCTTTAAAAAGAAGTCATCGATCTAACAAGCTTTATCAAAAGGACCAGAGAAAAGAGAGCTTCTATCTCTACAAGGAATTTGAGGGCAGGACTACTAAAGGTCTGTATCTCTCTATAGGCCAGCTGATTTTCCAGAGCGCTGGCTGTGTTCTAGTTCTATGTGTTTATGGTCAAGTTTCACATTTTCTGACTTTTCCTCAGAGTCTGACCGCTTCTCAGGTTCAGTCTTTACAACTCCTTCAAAAATCAAATTGTTATGACGAGTCGTCAATTTTACCTGTCATGTTGACAAGGGTGGAGCTCAGTGTGTTGAGATTATTTAGCTCTTTCCACTTTGATTTCATTCACTGTTGCAGTGGTTCAGAATGTCTTTGTTGAAGGACGTCCACACAGTAGGATAATGTTTACTGATATGACCCCTGACGTTTAGTCTAGGGAGGATATTTCAGGATGGCAGATGAAAGGATAACATCTATGAGGAGAAACTTTATCAGCATGTAGCTGTGACCGAGCTGCTCTCTGCTGGACACATCAAGAATTACATCTACTCAACTGTAGGTGCAGTGTGAGGATTTAAGATTTTTCAGGTGAATGCAGAGTTCATGCTGATCACCACCAAGCCACTGCAATCAAAGTTCATGTCACAGCTGGACCACTTCTCAGACAAGCTGCCGGAAATGAGAGGAAACTTCTACATTCTTGGAAATCTGGAAGTTATTGGAAGAAATGCAGTCAAACCTGGTGGGCCGACCACCTCTGCAAGACAACATTGTGCTCATGACTGCTTTTTCGCTGTCCTGTTGATATCTGGGAAATTCTGTGCAAAGTTATTGTTTTTTAGCACTATATTAAACGGGATATAGCGGTAAAAAGGACCTTTTCCAGGCAACATTTTCACTCATTTTTGATTTCATATGAGCACAAGAGAAAACACTGAAGAAGGCAAAAGTGAAGAAGACACTGGGTGAGATCATTTGAAAAACAAAAACATGCTGCACATGCGTATAATATATGCTCAAAAATGTTCAGTTGTGATTCTTGTTTAATTTGTATTTTTGTATAGCACTCTAGCATTTTTTTTCAAATGGCATTCTTCAATCCTGACAGTGTTTGAAGAGAAAGAGAGAGATTTTTATCACTGATAGTTTAATCTGTTTTCTGTGGGTGATCATGTAGGGGCATGATCACCCACTCTTTCCTTGGCTCTGCCTACGTGAACTTTCACAATTCAGATTCAGGTATGTACTTTATCAAAACTAGAGACTTAAATGTGTAATCATCAATCTGTATATCATTTTATGTATATCACTGATCAGAGCACAGGTCTGCGTCTGCATCTGGTTTTCATGTGTGTGTTTCAGTGTTTTACTGAAATAGGCCTATATTATTTTCTCATTTTTGCCAAAAACTGTTAACTATTAGAAGAATAACTGGACAGACATGTCTAAAATCCTGAAAAATAAGCACCCATCACATTTATGCAAGAACATTTTTAAAGTCATCAGCACCATATAGAAATTGTGGCTTAGCACAAATCAGCCTGTCAATGTATGTCAAAGTTCAATCAGTCAATGATCTAAGTGACTTTTTAAAGCTAGTATTGGTGGTTTTCTTACTATTTTATGATAGTAAACTGAATATTTTGGGATGCTGACATCAGAAAAAAAATCAGGGAATATAAATATGCACTATACACCTGGACTCAAACAGCACCTGAGCACTAGAAACCCATTCAAGACGACCAACCACACCTTTAACATGTGCTGTTATATCCGGCTCTTGAGAATTTATATTTACTAAACAACTTAAGTCCTTTTTCTGTGCTCCTTCCCTCAGCCAAGGTTGCAATGAATGCCTTGAACCTTTTTGAGAACAAGGGGCAGCAAATGCGCATCACGTGGTCACAGCCTCATCAGAGTGAAAGTGAAGCGGGAAAGGTATTCATCAGGAATCTTGAAAAGTCCATTAACACCAAGGCTCTAACTGCAACCTTGTCAACTTTTGGAAACGTCCTGGCATGCGAGGTAGGAGGCTAGTGTCTGATTCCCGCTTCTCGTATCTAATCTGAAGTAGGGGTATGGTCTGCAGTCGTTGTTGTAGCATAGCATTGTGACCGCAGGTCTAATTAGCTGGTGTAAATGTCCTAGAGTTGTTTGCACTAACAGAGAGATCAATCATTCGTACATGTGATATGTGAATCATTACGCAATTGATTAAATAATAGATGGAGTTTGGTTATGTTTAGTTGTGCCCTTAAACTAATAATGGGATTGTATTTTCAATAATATTGGAATATAAGTACGTACTTCATGTCCCAAAAAAGCTCTGCAATAAATTCAATTAGTCAGATGCAATCAACAAAAATGGGAGGTAGGGTTTTAAAGTCATCCATTCACTTGAAGAAATGTTTAACTCAGCCTGTTTCCCAATGCAAAGAACATCTCAGTAGTTGGACTATAAAATCAGCTTTACTGTACTCTTACTGCATGTGTGTGGGGCCTAAACGTTTAGCATGTGTCTACTTTCTCAAAGGTGATTCAAAAAGACTCTGGAGGATACGGCTTTGTGCAGTTTGGGACTCAGGAGGCAGCCGACCGGGCCATTGAGAGACTGAATGGCCTGCTGTTCAATGACCAACAAGTGTAAGTGACGTTGTTTTAAACTAAGTTGGTACCTTTTAATACGTATAATGAAAATAAGACTGTTGAATGAATATGGCACCTGGTCTCATTCAAAGCTGCACAATGATACCTGAGCAGTTTTAATGTGTCTTTGCAGAGATGACTTAATAGAGTTCTACAGTGTGCAATAACACTTGGAGGAAGCTTGATGATGCCTAAGTAGCTCATACAATGTACCGAAAATACATAAATGGCTTTACAGTTGTGGCAAGGATAAAATTGTATTATTACTATTATATTATTACAAATTATTATTATTATTATCATTTATTACTGTAATTAATGTTGTTAATGTGCATTAAGATTCTGCTAAATGTCCATTTGAATGCAGCTCTTTTAGGTGCTACTACTCAAACATGGAGTGGAATTTGGAGCAGCATGACATGGATGAAGAGAAGCCTGGCCCTGCCCAAGAGAAGAGGGAGCAACAGACGGAGACTCGCCATCAGGTACATTTTCTCCTGCGCAAATTCACAAAACAACGTGTCATAGTTCACTTAATTAACTTCAGTCATATTGTCTGGTCAGGCATATGACAGACTGCAGCTTTGTCATATCCAGTGTTCCGTCTCTCATGGTTCCACTGGCCAAAATGGCTAATATATAGTGTTTTAAAAAGTTAACACTCTATCTCATCTTCAGGGTGTCAACTTATATATTAGGAACCTTCATCACAGAATTGATGATCAGCGTCTCTGGCAGGAATTCTCCCCCTTCTCCTTCTAGTACTCCGATGGGAGACCGCCTGGGAATACCGGGTGCTGTGAGCTTTTCTATAGGATAAAAAACACTTTTTTAAGCCAGTGCATGAATTTGATGATGGAATTGACCATATGGCACCTTCAGATGGCCCTTAAGTTTAACACTTGGAGTGCAGCTGTGTTTAGCACAAAAACTATCTGTGATGAATTTGCTCTCTGTAATTATAATGAATGTTTAAATAGTGCGACTCCAAATAGTTCTGCAGCTGACTGCCATACTGTCCTGAAAAAGCCCAATCTCATCAGATCTTGGAAGCCAAACAGGGCCAGGCCTGGTTAGTACTTGGATGGGAGAATGCCTGGGAATACCAGGTGCTGTGAGCTTTTCTATAGGATAAAAGATCCCTTTTTAAGCCAGTAGATGAATATGAAAATGGAATTGACCATATGGCACCTCAGATGACCCTAAATTTTAAAACTTGGAGTGCAGCTGTGTTTTGCACAAAAACTGTCTATGTCGATTTTGTGCCCTTTAATTATGACGAATGTTTAAATAGTGCGACTCCGAAAAGCTATGCAGCTCACGGCCATACTGTCCTGAATAAGCCCAATCTAGTCAGATCTTGGAAGCCAACTAGGGCCAGGCCTGGTTAGTACTTGGATGGGAGACCACCTGGGAATACTAGGTGCTGTGAGCTTTTGTATTGGATAAAAAAGATTTTTTAAGCCAGTTTGGAGTGCAGCTGTGTTTTGCATAAAAACTGTCAAAGTCGATTTTGCTCCCTGTAATCATGACGAATGTTTAAATAGTGCGACTCCGAAAAGCTCTGCAGCTCACGGCCAAACTGTCCTGAAGAAGCCCAATCTCGTCAGATCTTGGAAGCCAAACAGGGCCTGGCCTGGTTAATACTTGAATGGGAGACCGCCTGGGAATACCAGGTGCTGTGAGCTTTCCTATAGGATAAAATACACTTTTTTAAGCCAGTGGATGAATATGATAATGGTATTGACCATATGGCACCTCAGATGACCCTAAAGTTTAAAATTTGGAGTGCAGCTGTGTTTTGCACAAAAACTGTCTGTAATGAATTTGCCCCCTGTAATTATGACGAATGTTTAAATGGTGCGACTCCAAAAGGCAATGCAGCTCACGGCCATACTGTCCTGAATAAGCCCAATCTCGTCAGATCTTAGAAGCCAAACAGGGCCAGGCCTGGTTAGTACTTGGATGGGAGACCGCCTGGGAATACCAGGTATTGTGAGTTTTTCCCTAGGATAAAAAATACTTTTTTAAGCCAGTGGATGAATATGAAAATGGAATTGACCATATGGCACCTCAGATGACCCTAAAGTTTAAAACTTGGAGTGCAGCTGTGTTTTGCACAAAAACTGTCCATATTGATTTTGCTCCCTGTAATTATGACAATTGTTTAAATAGTGCGACTCCGAAAATCTATGCAGCTCACGGCCATACTGTCCTGAATAAGCCCAATCTCGTTTGATCTTGGGAGCCAAACTGGGCCAGGCCTGGTTAGTACTTGGATGGGAGACCGCCTGGGAATACCAGGTGTTGTGAGCTTTTCTATGGGATAAAAAAAATACTCTTTTAAGACAGTGGATAAATTTGATGATGGAATTGACCATATGGCACCGTCAGATGGCCGTAAAGTTTGAAACTTCTAGTGCAGCTGTGTTTAGCACAAAAACTGTCTGTTATGAATTTGCTCCCTGTGATTATGACGAATTTTTAAATAGTGCGACTCCGAAAAGCTCTGCAGCTCACGGCCATACTGTCCTGAATAAGCCCAGTCTCGTCAGATCTTGGAAGCCAAACAGGGCCAGGCCTGGTTGGTACTTGGATGGGAGACCGCCTGGGAATACCAGGTGCTGTGAGCTTTTCTATGGGATAAAAAGTACTTTTTTATGCCAGCGGATGAATATGAAAATGGAATTGACAATATGGCCCGTCAGATGACACTAAAGTTTAAAACTTGGAGGGCAGCTGTGTTTAGCACAAAAACTGTCTGTTATGAATTTGCTCCCTGTAATTATGACGAATTTTTAAATAGTGCGACTCCGAAAAGCTTTGCAGGTCACGGCCATACTGTCCTGAATAAGCCCAATCTCGTCAGATCTTGGAAGCCAAACAAGGCCAGGCCTGGTTAGTACTTGGATGGGAGACCGCCTGGAAATACCAGGTGCTGTGAGCTTTTCTATGGGATAAAAAGTACTTTTTTATGCCAGCGGATGAATATGAAAATGGAATTGACCATATGGCCCGTCAGATGACCCTAAAGTTTAAAACTTGGAGGGCAGCTGTGTTTTGCACAATAACTGTCCATATTGATTTTGCGCCCTCTAATTATGACGAATGTTTAAATAGTGCGACTCCGACAAGCTCTGCAGCTCACGGCCATACGGTCCTGAATAAGCCCAATCTCGTCAGATCTTGAAAGCCAAACTGGGCCAGGCCTGGTTAGTATTTGGATGGGAGACCGCCTGGGAATACTAGGTGCTGTGAGCTTTTTTATAGGGTAAAAAATACTCTTTTAAGCCAGTGGATGAATTTGATGATGGAAATGACAATATGGCACCTTCAGATGGCCGTAAAGTTTGAAACTTGGAGTGCAGCTGTGTTTAGCACAAAAACTGTCCATATTGATTTTGCTCCCTGTAATTATGACAATTGTTTAAATAGTGCGACTCCGAAAAGCTATGCAGCTCACGGCCATACTGTCCTGAATAAGCCCAATCTCGTCAGATCTTGGAAGCCAAACAGGGCCAGGCCTGGTTAGTACTTGAATGGGAGACCGCCTGGGAATACCAGGTGCTGTGAGCTTTTCTATGGGATAAAAAAATACTCTTTTAAGCCATTGGATGAATTTGATGATGGAATTGACCATATGGCACCTTCAGCTGGCCGTAAAGTTTAAAACTTGTAGTGCAGCTGTGTTTAGCACAAAAACTGTCTGTTATTAATTTGCTCCCTGTAATTATGACGAATTTTTAAATAGTGCGACTCCGAAAAGCTTTGCAGCTCACGGCCATACTGTCCTGAATAAGCCCAATCTCGTCAGATCTTGGAAGCCAAACAGGGCCAGGCCTGGTTGGTACTTGGATGGGAGACCGCCTGGGAATACCAGGTGCTGTGAGCTTTTCTATGGGATAAAAAGTACTTTTTTATGCCAGCGGATGAATATGAAAATGGAATTGACCATATGGCCCGTCAGATGACCCTAAAGTTTAAAACTTGGAGGGCAGCTGTGTTTTGCACAAAAACTGTCCATATCGATTTTGCTCCCTCTAATTATGACGAATGTTTAAATAGTGCGACTCCGAAAAGCTATGCAGCTCACGGCCATACTGTCCTGAATAAGCCCAATCTCGTCAGATCTTGGAAGCCAAACTGGGCCAGGCCTGGTTAGTACTTGGATGGGAGACCGCCTGGGAATACCAGGTGCTGTGAGCTTTTCCCTAGGATAAAAAATACTTTTTTAAGCCAGTGGATGAATATGAAAATGGAATTGACCAAATGGCACCTCAGATAACCCTAAAGTTTAAAACTTGGAGTGCAGCTGTGTTTTGCACAAAAACTGTCCATATCGATTTTGCTCCCTGTAATTATGACGATTGTTTAAATAGTGCGACTCCGAAAAGCTATGCAGCTCACGGCCATACTGTCCTGAATAAGCCCAATCTCGTCAGATCTTGGAAGCCAAACAGGGCCAGGCCCGGTTAGTACTTGGATGGGAGACCGCCTGGGAATACCAGGTGCTGTGAGCTTTTCTATGGGATAAAAAAATACTCTTTTAAGCCAGTGGATGAATTTGATGATGGAATTGACAATATGGCACCTTCAGATGGCCGTAAAGTTTGAAACTTGGAGTGCAGCTGTGTTTAGCACAAAAACTGTCTGTTATGAATTTGCTCCCTGTAATTATGATCAATTTTTAAATAGAGCGACTCCGAAAAGCTCTGCAGCTCACAGCCATACTGTCCTGAATAAGCCCAATCTCGTCAGATTGTGGAAGCTAAACAGGGCCAGGCCTGGTTAGTACTTGGGTGGGAGACCGCCTGGGAATACCAGGTGCTGTGAGCTTTTCTATAGGATAAAAAATACTTTTTTAAGCCAGTGGATGAATTTGATGATGGAATTGACCATATGGCACCTTCAGATGGCCCTAAAGTTTAAAACTTGGAGTGCAGCCTTGTTTTGCACAAAAACTGTCTGTGATGAATTTGCTCCCTGTAATTATGACGAAGGTTTAAATAGTGCGACTCCGAAAAGCTATGCAGCTCACGGCAATACTGTTCTGAATAAGCCCAATCTCGTTAGATCTTGGGAGCCAAACTGGGCCAGGCCTGGTTAGTACTTGGATGGGAGACCGCCTGGGAATACCAGGTCTTGTGAGCTTTTCTAGAGGATAAAAAATACTCTTTTAAGCCAGTGGATGAATTTGATAATGGAATTGACCATATGGCACCTTCAGATCACCCTAAAGTTTAAAACTTGGAGCGCAGCTGTGTTTTACACAATAACTGTCCATATTGATTTTGCGCCCTCTAATTATGACGAATGTTTAAATAGTGCGACTCCGAAAAGCTTTGCAGCTCACGGCCATACTGTCCTGAATAAGCCCAATCTCGTCAGATCTTGGAAGCCAAACAGGGCCAGGCCTGGTTAGTACTTGGATGAGAGACCGCCTGGGAATACTAGGTGCTGTGAGCTTTTTTATAGGATAAAAAATACTTTTTTAAGCCAGTGGATGAATATGAAAATGGAATTGACCATATGGCACCTCAGATGACCCTGAAGTTTAAAACTTGGAGTGCAGCTGTGTTTTGCACAAAAACTGTCCATATCGATTTTGCTCCCTGTAATTATGACGATTGTTTAAATAGTGCGACTCCGAAAAGCTATGCAGCTCACGGCCATACTGTCCTGAATAAGCCCAATCTCGTCAGATCTTGGAAGCCAAACAGGGCCAGGCCCGGTTAGTACTTGGATGGGAGACCGCCTGGGAATACCAGGTGCTGTGAGCTTTTCTATGGGATAAAAAAATACTCTTTTAAGCCAGTGGATGAATTTGATGATGGAATTGACAATATGGCACCTTCAGATGGCCGTAAAGTTTGAAACTTGGAGTGCAGCTGTGTTTAGCACAAAAGCTGTCTGTTATGAATTTGCTCCCTGTAATTATAATGAATTTTTAAATAGAGCGACTCCGAAAAGCTTTGCAGCTCATGGCCATACTGTCTTGAATAAGCCCAATCTCGTCAGATTTTGGAAGCTAAACAGGGCCAGGCCTGGTTAGTACTTGGGTGGGAGACCGCCTGGGAAGACCAGGTGCTGTGAGCTTTTCTATAGGATAAAAAATACTTTTTTAAGCCAGTGGATGAATTTGATGATGGAATTGACCATATGGCACCTTCAGATGGCCCTAAAGTTTAAAACTTGGAGGGCAGCTGTGTTTTGCACAAAAACTGTCCATATCGATTTTGCGCCCTCTAATTATGACGAATGTTTAAATAGTGCGACTCCGAAAAGCTATGCAGCTCACAGCCATACTGTCCTGAATAAGCCCAATCTCGTCAGATCTTGGAAGCCAAACTGGGCCAGGCCTGGTTAGTACTTGGATGGGAGACCGCCTGGGAATACCAGGTGCTGTGAGCTTTTCCCTAGGATAAAAAATACTTTTTTAAGCCAGTGGATGAATATGAAAATGGAATTGACCAAATGGCACCTCAGATAACCCTGAAGTTTAAAACTTGGAGTGCAGCTGTGTTTTGCACAAAAACTGTCCATATCGATTTTGCTTCCTGTAATTATGACGATTGTTTAAATAGTGCGACTCCGAAAAGCTATGCAGCTCACGGCCATACTGTCCTGAATAAGCCCAATCTCGTCAGATCTTGGAAGCCAAACAGGGCCAGGCCCGGTTAGTACTTGGATGGGAGACCGCCTGGGAATATCAGGTGCTGTGAGCTTTTCTATGGGATAAAAAAATACTCTTTTAAGCCAGTGGATGAATTTGATGATGGAATTGACAATATGGCACCTTCAGATGGCCGTAAAGTTTGAAACTTGGAGTGCAGCTGTGTTTAGCACAAAAGCTGTCTGTTATGAATTTGCTCCCTGTAATTATGATGAATTTTTAAATAGAGCGACTCCGAAAAGCTCTGCAGCTCACGGCCATACTGTCCTGAATAAGCCCAATCTCGTCAGATTTTGGAAGCTAAACAGGGCCAGGCCTGGTTAGTACTTGGGTGGGAGACCGCCTGGGAATACCAGGTGCTGTGAGCTTTTCTATGGGATAAAAAAATACTCTTTTAAGCCAGTGGATGAATTTGATGATGGAATTGACCATATGGCACCTTCAGATGGCCCTAAAGTTTAAAACGAGGAGTGCAGCTGTGTTTAGCACAAAAACTGTCTCTTAAGAATTTGCTACCTGTAATTTTGACGAATTTTTAAATAGTGCGACTACGAAAAACTTTGCAGCTCACGGCCATACTGTCCTGAATAAGCCCAATCTCGTCAGATCTTGGAAGCCAAACTGGGCCAGGCCTGGTTAGTACTTGGATGGTAGACCGCCTGGGAATACCAGGTGCTGTGAGCTTTTCTATGGGATAAAAAAAATACTCTTTTAAGACAGTGGATAAATTTGATGATGGAATTGACCATATGGCACCGTCAGAAGGCCGTAAAGTTTGAAACTTCTAGTGCAGCTGTGTTTAGCACAAAAACTGTCCATATTGATTTTGCTCCCTGTAATTATGACAATTGTTTAAATAGTGCGACTCCGAAAAGCTATGCAGCTCACGGCCATACTGTCCTGAATAAGCCCAATCTCGTTTGATCTTGGGAGCCAAACTGGGCCAGGCCTGGTTAGTACTTGGATGGGAGACCGCCTGGGAATACCAGGTGCTGTGAGCTTTTCTATGGGATAAAAAAAATACTCTTTTAAGACAGTGGATAAATTTGATGATGGAATTGACCATATGGCACCGTCAGATGGCCGTAAAGTTTGAAACTTCTAGTGCAGCTGTCTTTAGCACAAAAACTGTCTGTTATGAATTTGCTCCCTGTAATTATGACGAATTTTTAAATAGTGCGACTCCGAAAAGCTCTGCAGCTCACGGCCATACTGTCCTGAATAAGCCCAATCTCGTCAGATCTTGGAAGCCAAACAGGGCCAGGCCTGGTTGGTACTTGGATGGGAGACCGCCTGGGAATACCAGCTGCTGTGAGCTTTTCCCTAGGATAAAAAATACTTTTTTAAGCCAGTGGATGAATATGAAAATGGAATTGACCAAATGGCACCTCAGATGACCCTAAAGTTTAAAACTTGGAGTGCAGCTGTGTTTTGCACAAAAATTGTCCTTATCGATTTTGCTCCCTCTAATTATGACGAATGTTTAAATAGTGCGACTCCGAAAAGCTATGCAGCTCACGGCCATACTGTCCTGAATAAGCCCAATCTCGTCAGATCTTGGAAGCCAAACAGGGCCAGGCCTGGTTAGTACTTGGATGGGAGACCGCCTGGGAATACTAGGTGCTGTGAGCTTTTCTATGGGATAAAAAAATACTCTTTTAAGCCATTGGATGAATTTGATGATGGAATTGACCATATGGCACCTTCAGATGGCCGTAAAGTTTAAAACTTGTCGTGCAGCTGTGTTTTGCACAAAAACTGTCCTTATCGATTTTGCTCCCTCTAATTATGACGAATGGTTAAATAGTGCGACTCCGAAAACTTATGCAGCTCACGGCCATACTCTCCTGAATAAGCCCAATCTCGTCAGAACTTGGAAGCCAAACAGGGCCAGGCCTGGTTGGTACTTGGATGGGAGACCGCCTGGGAATACCAGGTGCTGTGAGCTTTTCTATGGGATAAAAAGTACTTTTTTATGCCAGCGGATGAATATGAAAATGGAATTGACCATATGGCACCTCAGATAACCCTAAAGTTTAAAACTTGGAGTGCAGTTGTGTTTAGCACAAAAACTGTCTGTTATGAATTTGCTCCCTGTAATTATGATGAATTTTTAAATAGAGCGACTCCGAAAAGCTCTGCAGCTCACAGCCATACTGTCCTGAATAAGCCCAATCTCGTCAGATTGTGGAAGCTAAACAGGGCCAGGCCTGGTTAGTACTTGGGTGGGAGACCGCCTGGGAAGACCAGGTGCTGTGAGCTTTTCTATAGGATAAAAAATACTTTTTTAAGCCAGTGGATGAATTTGATGATGGAATTGACCATATGGCACCTTCAGATGGCCCTAAAGTTTAAAACTTGGAGTGCAGCCTTGTTTTGCACAAAAACTGTCTGTGATGAATTTGCTCCCTGTAATTATGACGAAGGTTTAAATAGTGCGACTCCGAAAAG
>CM075194.1:23608491-23773491 GCA_037577475.1 Chaunax sp. Z400
GATTTCAATATGTTTCTCTCACTCACACATTGACTCATTTGTCTCATTAGCACTTCACTTCTCATAACATCTCACAATGGCATTTAAACATTTAACACGCATTGATTAGTAATATTAGTTGTTTTTTTTAATTAGTATTTGGTGAGCCAATACTTTTGGTCTTACCAGCATCAGTAGAGAATGGGTGAGGCCCTTCCCCAACAGAGAGGCAAGCAGAAAGCTGCTTACCTTGTGGCCTCTCTCTGCCGAGGCTGCACCCACCGCTCTCAACCGAGGCTGTGCCGTTTGATGAGCTCCAAAAAATGCTCAATCCAATCCCATTCGTGTCGCCAAGATTATGTGGTAGAAAAACTTTGATGAGGTAGAAGGAGAATTTTCAGATCTTTTTATGACATGCAAAGACCTGGGGCCTCATTTATAAACTCTGCGTAAGCACGAAAGAAGGTGTACGCCGCTTTCTCAGCAATCCATGGGATTTATAAAAGGCAAACTTGACGGGAGAATGTGCGTTCCTCCACTGCAACTCTGACCCATGCTTACGCACAGAAATGGAGAAACGGGGAAACAGATGGTGATGTCTTGATGCTTCAGGAGGAATTCTGCTGTACAAGCCTGAAAACGTGTGCAACATTGTGAGGCGTGTGCTGTGATTCACAACGTGGCACAGATGAAGAATGTGCCATTACCTCCATTACAATGGTTGTGTTGGTCGTGTTGGTAGTGTTGACCCGAACCTCGACCCCTTTCCCCCAAACGTTTGAGGCAAACCGACGTGTTAATGTGATGCATCGGTTGTAAATAAGATGACACGAAGTATGGAAATGACACTAATTATTTGCCAGATGTTTTAGTGAAGTGATAATTTCCCCCAACACATTTTTAATTTCTCACAATTCTTTTGCAACTTCATTTATTGTATCATTTTGCCTCTGAAGAACAGCCTCTGTGAGGACATGGCTGCTGCAGGTCGGGGTGCATGAAGTGGAGTGGAGACGCCTGGCGCACACCTTTCCTCTGCTGCACCACCGCTGACCCTGCTGGAACATGCAGCAACTACAACAGAGAAACTATTTAGTGAATAAAGTCTCACTTCTTGTAAATAGAGTCCAATGTTTGTGCATAAATGTGTTAACACAACCTGAATGTATCTGGTTTACACTCGTTTAAAACAAATTGATACAATCTTCCTACCTGAGTCATGCCATCCGCCCTGCATGGAATCTGTCTCCCTCCGTCTCCGTCACAACTCAGGAGAGATTCCCCGATTATGCCAGCTTCTGATCAAATGAGGTGAGCTCCGGTTTCCTGACTCCACCGCCCGTGGCACACACACTCCGCCGGTGTGACACGATGCGCTTCTTTACATCGACTTTCAGGTGGGACCACTTCTTTTTGACCTCTGCCACAGTCCGACCTTCTGAAAAGTTAACTTATTGTCTGTGAGGTTGTAGGTTCTTACAGCAGAAGTAAGAATGTACATTCATACAACTCAACATACCTTTATTCTTTGCTTAGTGTTCTGTTAGACAGTTGTGTGGCCACAGTCCTTCTTCCCCACAAAGTGGTCAGTCTGTTGTCTTTCTGATTTTCACACTTGCACCCTGTGTTTAAAGCCAAAGCAAAAACATCCACTGCCTTTGGAGGGTGGTAGGCGCTAATGTTGATTTTATGCTGTCCAAAAAAGGCAAAGTGTTCTTTGGTCCATGTTTATCACTGTCACAAACGTAAAATCCTGACCTTCATACGCATAATTCCTTATCACAGCTGTAATGATGCACATAAACATTAGCAGTGTGTTATCATTCGGATTCACTCAGGGAATGAGGCTGACATAACATGACATGCATGAAAGTGACACTAACATTACACAGAAATCATGCTAGACTTGTGCGCCTGCTTCAATTTTTAGTAAAAAAGTATTCATATATCAATAATTAAATAATAATTACATTTTTTATAGCAGCCAAGGCAATCATTGGTGAGGATAGATGAAGAATGAGGAGGGAGATAGTTGACCGCATTCTTCAGTATCAGCAGTTGTCTCAGTTTAGAGTCCACATCCTCTTCATTTCTCATCATTCATCAACCTTAGGAAATTTGTGACAGTGCTGTTTTGCAAATTGTGGCATCCAGGAATGACACAATTGTGAGACAGTGACACAGCTGACCAGCAGACTGAACTCTTTCTTAAGAGTTTATTGCCTCACAATCTTGCAGGAGACCCGCTGTTACTGTGACTGCATACTCTGGCTTTTTCCAATGATAGGGGAGGAACAGTTTCAGAGGAGTGATGACACTATGTCTTGGCTTCAGAGCATCATGGAGCCATGTTTTCACACCTGCATAAAAATCCTCAACTCAAAGCCAGAGAAAAACAGTTTGATGGTGCAGCTCCACAACACAGTGTTTACATAGCTTACAGTCTTTTCTTATGTTTTCAGCTACTTTTTCACACATTCTTTCTCTCACACATTTAATGTGTTTTGAAACAAATCACAGAATTTGCTTAACATAGTCTTTAAATACCCATAATTGTGTTTTTACATCTGGTGTTTTTACAGAGTTATTAGGATTCATCCTCTGGAAACCATGAATTTCTGTGCAAAAATTGATGAAATTAATGGTAATCCATCAAATATGTGAATCCAAAAGTTCTTCCTTTTTAAGTGCCTGAAAATTGTATATTAACAAATGCCACATGAAAATACTAGCATTTCCAGAGTGTTCAACCTCCCTTCAATGAGAAAGAAAAAAATAAGTGGACCTTAACAGGAGATCTTACTTTAGTGGATTTTCTAACTCTTTTGCAGGAATACACCATTGACATATTCTTTGCCCAGACATGGTATGATAGCCGACTCAAGTTTAACAGCTCAATGAAGCTGCTAATGCTCAACAGTAACATGGTAGGCAAAATCTGGATTCCCGACACCTTCTTCAGGAATTCCCGCAAATCTGACGCTCACTGTATCACCACCCCCAACCGCCTATTGAGGCTGTGGAGTAATGGGAGAGTCATGTACACACTGAGGTAGGACAGTTATGCACCCAGTTTTCTACCAACATTTTATCGTGTTTGTGCAGCTTTAATGTGTGCATCTGTGTTTTTATCATGTAGTTCTCTTGTAGGTGTCCCAAATTTATCAAAGCATGATGTAATGGTCTTTTTTTCTGCATTTGTTGGAATAATTACAGAGAGAACATGAAATACCTTAACTGTATTCAGTCACACTTGGGAGGGAAAAACAATGCTGAAACTTGCTTTTTCTCTGTCACAATTCTGTTTTTGTCAGTTTGTGAGTTTGTATGAGGTATTTATCCATAGTAGAAGAGTGTATTACCTACAATAGTTGGGGAGCAGCATGATTATATATAAGAACCTCATACAATCCCAATTCAAATGCCCCAACTATCCCCTCAGTGTTGCACACTATAGTGACTAATCCAAAGATCATTTCATGGAGTTGAAGACAGATATCAGCTCAAGTACAGTCACATTAAAAGTCATGAATTGAGCTCAAACCAGTGATTTCATCAATGAAAGAAAATTTGATTTGATTCAATGCCTAAAAGAACACGAGTTCTGCTTCCAGCAAGTATCCTCCTTCAGTTGTGCAAATAATATTTCCTTAGCCTCACTGTTCTGTATAAATGCAATGAAGATGTAATGGGGGTCTGTGTTGTTCCACCTCTGAGACGGCAGAGGAGGTAGTAGTAGAGCGAATCTCACATCTGTATGAATGCAAGGCAGAAAGGCAGGACAGGGCTGTGACATTTCAATGATGTATTTTGTGTGCGGCCCACAATCGGAAGACTTAAAAAGCAGCTCGTAGCAGTTGGCTGTTAGTTCAAAGAGGAAGATCAACCAAAAATATCTTCACATTGGGGAGACTGGGTGAGGTCTTGGAGCTCCTTACCCTCTGACCAGAGGATGAGATCAGTTAACATGTACTGGTGAAGGTGAATGTTTTTTTTGCCATGTTAATCCATTGTGTAAAAAGTGCTGCTTGATGCATACGTAAGATGTCACACTAGATGCTAATGCTGCTGTGTCATCATGCCTCTTCTGCTTGTGGAACTGCGGCTCGCTATTTAAAGTCACACACTGGAGCAACGTTGTTCTGCCTTTGTTCTGTTCAGTGTAAACAGACAAATGCGGCGTAGAGGGAAGGGTCATTGTTGCAGTCCTGTGTCGCGGCTTCTGTATATAAAGGGCTGTTGCTATACCAACACAAAATCTTTGCATGTGACCTCAACTCAGATCTTTGACAATTGTCTTCTTTTTTACCAGTCAATAATTATCCCTTCCCATGTTTCTCCCATACATGAAAGATGACCACAGTATTTCTGTAATCTTAAGCCAGTGCTTCACTTTGCCTTGAGTGGTTTGTTTTGGTTATTTTTTGGGCATTTATGCCTTTAATGGGATAGGACAGCTGAAGATATCTTACCACAATTGGGGAGAGAGAGTGAGGGGTTGACATGCGGCCACTGCGGGGCGTTGGCACATGGGGTGCCTGCTTAAACCACTGCACTATCTGCGCCTCGCATTAAGTGATCTTAAGCAAAGTGCCAAATCTGGAAGCCTTTACAAGAACTACAAGTCATTTAGGAAGTCACTGAAAAGAGACATAATTTGTAGTTTACAGTAGGTGTGATATTTATTTCTCAGAGTTTGGAATATTTTCAACCCTTGCAAAGAAGAACCTTCTCTGTGTAAAATAAAACAATTTAGAATTGAGTCAATTAAAGTGTCATCAGCAGACAAACTTTTATACCAATTTAAAGATTGCAAAAGGAATTTCTTTCCTCCATCAATGTACATCTCAGGTAGATAAATTACCTCCTCACCGTGTTTTGCATGGGAGTAAGCACTAGTTTACATTTGTACAAACTCCATATACTACCTGTCATGCAGGAATCCCTACAAAAGCTCATGTTCACCTACCACATACTGTAGTGTACAGACTATTGCATTTGAAGACTCCTTGTCATCAGACTGTCCAGGTCAAATCCATCTTGAATGCTCCCCTTTGCCTTGCCATGGTGCAATGTTCCCATGTTATGCACATTATACGGAATGGCAGGTCTCAACCTTGTGTTGGATACTACAGGTATCAGTAAGGCCTATAATTGATCTATTATGTGTATCTATTATGCGGGGTTCTGTAGATGGTTATCCTAAGAATGAGATCATGTACCGGTGGCAGAGACGGGTGGTGGAGGTGGCAGACCAGCGGTACTGGAGGCTCTACCAGTTTGCCTTCGTAGGATTAAGGAACTCCTCTGATGTGGCAAACACCCAGTCAGGTGAGAGAATATGGACAAGTCCTCTTACTTGTTCTCAATCTTCAGTTTCACATGAGGCACTAATAATGCAAGGGTTTGATGACATTTCGAGAGGAATGCACATTTATTATTGTGTTCCATTTATGTTACCATAGAGAAATGCTCAGAAGTCATTTTTAGGTCTCAAGTCTTTGAGGTTGCGTACAAGTCAAGTCCTAAGACTCTGATGGTCGTAATGAGCGTTCTATCATCTTCTGCAAGCCATCTGGTTTTCTTAGACCAAAGCTTAGGTATCGATAAGGAATTCAACTAATGTCTCCTTTATCCTTTAGCATACAGTATCATCACTGACATTGTTTGATGATTTGGTCACTTTAAAAAGGCTATTGAAGTGCATTCTGAAATTACACCATGCCACTGTGTCATGCGTAATGGTGCATCACAGAATCCAATATGTTCCAGAGTTTAGTCGTACCATAGAATATTTAACGTTCTCCTTGGAGGTCACAGACGTCTCAATCATGCCTGTTGATGTCCTTAATGAGGAAGTAGTGTCTTCTCTAAAGCAGAGATACCCAGATGTGACTGATGTTCATATGGAAACAAATGTGTCTGTCAGTGGTAAATGTTACAGTGCTTATTGTACAGGGATCTGCAGACGGACTGCCTGAATGTAATCAGATCTTTCAGCTGTGCATTCTTGAGGAAAAGCTGTGTTTTCTAGTGACAGATATATGTGTTTGGTACAGGGAGCATTATGGTGCATTTGAGCTGTCTGCCACACCGACTAGAGAGGTTGTCCTGATTGAGCCTGGTGACCTGAAGGACCCACATCCCCTTATGGACTACATGGTTGGGGGTTTGCCATGGTAATGTTGAAAAGGGTCGTCATCGTGAAAGGTAAGTGTCATCATTCATTCACTCACCTCCTCCTCATCTCTTGCTGTTTTCCTGCTCCTCTTCTCATGATCTCCTCTTCCACCCCTCTTCCTCCCCCTCCTCCAATTCTCCTCTTGTTCCTCTCCTTCTCTTTCTCTCCTACACACTTCCTGTTCCTCGTCTTCCTCTTCGTCCCCCCGCTCTCTCATCTTCTCCCCAAATTCTTCTCAGCCCTTCCTATTCTCTCCTTTGCTCCTGTCCTCATCGTTCTCTCCATCATCTCCTTCTTCCCATCTCTTGCTCGTCTCCTCCCCTCGTCTTCCTCTCCTCCTCTTGGAGGAAGAGCCTCATTTTTGCACCATGTGATCTCTGATGTAGGCCTTACTATTTGAAACTACGTAAATAAAGTCATAGAAATGCAGTAAAATATTATGGAAACATTATTAAAAAGGTTAGAAGATTCATATGTAAAATGTGCTGGAACCCTGTACACTATATTAAAATTGTATATTTAGTTTGGTAAAAATGTACTTTATGTCATGATGGCATAAAATAATATACTTTAATCTATTTACTATAAGTACAGATACATAAAAATGTGTTTGAAGCAAACATACTTGAAACATACTTTGCACTATTTCAGTTATAAATATTTAAAGACACTTGAGGACATTATTTCTTTCGTACGGTTGGCTCTTACAAAATCTGTAAAATTATTTTTATTTCATCTCAAATCTAATTCCAGTGTATTGTTTTTTTCTACATCTCCTTTGTTTCTGCTCTAGATTAAAGGTGTTCCATAATGGCAGATCCAGCTGTCCTGCAGATCATCTTTGGTGATGAGTCTGACTCAAGAAAACTGACCTTGGCTTCTGGAATTCCAGCAACAGTGGAAGAACTGCATACATTAATAAAGACATTCTTTCAATTGAAAGAGGACTTCAGGTTGCAATACATGGATGCTGACTTTAACGTGTTCACGAACCTAACTTCGATGTCTGAAATTGGAAATAAAAGCACACTGAAAGTAATATACTCCCCTATCTTATCATCTGAGGAGCCTCCATCACTTTGTACCCATTAAACTCACCTGGGGAGACCTCACTTACCACTTCCATAGAGCCATCCTGCAGTGATGATACACTCTACACTTCAACCCCACATTCATCTTCAGAAACTCAGCCCTCAAATTGTCCACTTGGCCCAAGGTTTTTGTAGTCCCCAAATTCACCTACGAGGCTGAATTTGAACTACAACTAAAGAAGACAGAATTTAAGACAAATGGAACATATTTCAACCCTGGGCCAAAGCTGAAAGGAGTCATCCTTGATGGCCTCGCCCAAGAAATGTTGAAATACACAAAATATCCAAAAGACTATCAGTGTGAAGAGGTAGCAGCAGCAGTCCTGGAAATCAATGATTCGGTTGGTAGAAATGCAGAAACCATCCTTTTCACTGTATTATTGTAAGGTTTCCTTGTCCATAGATGCTCATTTAAACACAGTTGAAAACATAAATGGGAAATGGCCTGCTTATATAGCACTTTACAGTGTTTGCATTTCATTCACCCATGCATGACATGGAACCTGCTGTCACCCATTTTTAGCTAGATTTTATCTTGATTTGTTGCCCCTGCTTCTGAGTGACATCAAGGGTGGGAGGGAAGGACGGAGGGAGCGAGAGAGAGAGATGAGTGTCAGTAGAAATATGCAGGACATTCAAATATAAATATACAAATACACAAGTATATGCTAGACTTCTGTACATTGTGCAGAATTGTGTTAAAGTGAGGAGTGCAGGATGGAATGAACATTCTACATGGTAACTGGTGCTAAATCACTGAATGTGTGTTTATCAGACTGATGGCCTGTGGGAAGAAACTGTTTTGATGTCTGGTTGTTTTGGCGTACAGAGCTCTGTAACGCCTACCGGAGGGGAGGAGATCAAACAGTTTGTGTCAGGGGTGAGATGGATCTGCAGCCATGTTTCCTGCCCTCTTCCTGGTTCTAGACATGTACAAGTCTTGAATGGCCGACCCAAACCAGACGGTGATGGATGTGCAGAGAACAGACTGAATGGTAGCAGTGTAAAACTGAGTCAGCATCTCCTGAGGCAGGTTGAACTTTCTGAGCTGATGCAGGAAGTACATCCTCTGCCGCCTCTGATGTCCTTCAGGTGGTTCAGCACAAGTCTTTCAAAGGACTTCATGACCACAGACCTCAGGACAACAGGCCTGTACTCATTTAATCCTGTGATGGAGGGTTTTTTGGGGACCAGGATGATGGTGGAGCGTTTGAAGCAGGAGGGAACTTCACACAGCTCCAGTGACCTGTTGAAGATTTGTGTGAAGATGGGGGCCAGCTGGTCAGCACAGACTTTCAGGCAGGAGGATGACACCATCAGGGCCTGGTGCCCTTCTGATCTGTTGTCTCTGAAAGAGCTGACACACATCCTCTTCACAGATCCTCCTCCTCTGGCCTGGTTGAACAGGATTCTGTCCCCACTTCTGTAGGCCTCCTCCTTGGCCTGGCGAAGCTTTCTGAGGTTGGCTGTAAACCACGGTTTGTCGTCGTTGTCGCTGCAGGAGGTTTTTGTCGGCACACACATGTCTTCACAGAGGCTGATGTAGGATGTCACAGTGTCAGTGAGTTCATCCAGGTCAGGAGCAGCAGCCTGAAAAACCCTCCAATCAGTGCAGTCAAAGCAGGCCTGTAATTCACACTTTGCCTCGTTGGTCCATCTCCTCACAGTTTTGACCACAGGCTTAGCAGAGCAGAAAATTACATATTATGTGTTTAAAATATATGGAATAGAAATCAATTAATATATGTATTTAAAATTATTTGCAATTTTCATCAAACATATATGGATGTTGGTCCATTTATATACAAACTGTTGAACCAAACAGTCATTTGTGACAAAGTTTCTTAACTTCTCCTCATGTTCATATTTATAGTTGCTGACTGTGCAAATATAAGCCTATGTGATCACATGAAATCACACCTTTGAGTCTGTGCTCATGTGACTGGCTGAAAAATAAGGAGACATCTGATTGGCTACAGATAATTCCCTTTTGAAAAAAATGTATTTGTGACTGAAGCCACGGCAGGGAAGTCTAAGAACATCCACACACAGGTGTTTCTAATGCAGGTTCAACAGTTTGTATATCAATCTAACAAATACTGCAAATACTTTTAAATGCATATATTTGGATTTTGACTACATATTTATTTCAAACAAATATTTGTGTGGGCATCAGAAATACAATTGTGAACCTTCCTTTTAAATTTTTGAATCATACATTGATAAATATTCTTGTTTCCATTTACAAATATTTTTATGAAGAGTCATTTATATAAATCAATCAATACATTTCTGGATCCTTCTACATCATTCATCTGATTCCACTGTTTATGATGAAAACATCCTATGGCTCACCACCATCCCTACCCACAGCTAGATGTCTGAGGTCAAATGTTTGGTGCTGAGGTTCAGGCCACGTCTGTCTATGAATTGCACCAAAATGTGATTTGGCAGTAGTTGGCATCCGACCCATCAACTAATGAACTGAGCAACTAGTCTGCTTATCTAAACTGCAGTTGATGATCTATGAATCCTTTATATTTGTGCATATAGTTTTCTGTTGGTGGTGTTTAGCATTCTACTGAACAGAAGTGTTCTGTGTTTGTGTTGTTCAGGACTCCACCACTGAGGATGCAGAGAGGGACATTGGAGTCATGGGGATTTACATGATCTGAAAAGATGGGGATGAGGAGCCAGAGGACGTGGGGATTGTGATCGAAGGCATCAAAGTATTGGAACCAAGCAGGCAGTGTCATCATGGGTTTCATCTTGTGTTTGGGCTCATTTATGCCCCTGATCTAATCTTTCCAGACAACCTCAGGTACACATTTGAGTTTTTCCAGAAGATCATAATGAATCTAGATGGACACAAACTGAATACAAAGATACAGCAGCTGGAAATCAAGTTGTTTGCATAAGAAGTGAACAGATGATTAAGTACATTTTCAAGTTTCCTCATCAGATCTGTAGGAAGTTTTGTCTTTGTTGTTTTGTTAGAACAAGAGACCTCCATGATGTTCATGTCCATTCTGTTTTAGATGGCCAATAGCTGCATTCTCCTGAGCAAGTGTGTCTTGCATCTTTCACATTTTGTGTTATCAAAAACGTTGATATCTTGATGTGTGTATTCATGTACTGATGTTGAATTGAGGGTTATTATATTAGATGATTTTCATTTTGGTGTCAGCATTTAAAAAATGTGTAAGCTGCACTTTATAGATCCTGTTGGGTCCGACTCTGATATTTGTTCTTTAAACCAAAGAAATGTGGACACAGTTGTGTCATGTATTGTTGGTGTTGAGCACATTTTCAATAAAACACCAAGTTTTTATTGGTTTTGTCTCATGTGTCTTAGTGGGAGATCAAATGAGAGATAATTTTACCTGATTTCATTATGAATTAATTACTTAAGTTTAAGTTGGACAAATGTAAATCAGTTTCACTTAATGCCATTATTTTATGTTTGCTATGTTTAATTTTAAGAAAGCTCACCGCACTCACGACCAGGGGATATGCTAAGGTGCCAGAACACAATTCTTTTTAGCTTAATCAAAGAAATTCTGCATACTTAGATACATGCAAATATCTTTAATAAACACAAATGTCAAGCTTTCGGTCACAGGACCTTCATCGGGGAAGTACAACCATCACAAACAGAGACAGGTTCATATGAAAGCAAGAGCATCAATCCCATCAGCGGATGAGTTACACCTGTCCTGGGTCTCCAATGTTCAGCTGGGGATTGTAGTCCAGCAGGCATACCTGTAGTTCTCAAGGTGCACATATGGAGATCCACAGTAGATGGGAAGTACAGTGACAGAATGCACAGACGCATGGACCCACAATAAGCAATAAAGTATTAGACAACCACAGCTGAACATCAAAATAACTAAACATATGTTTTATATTTAATATATTATAAGAGGTGGAGAGAAAACTGTACCCACATCAGGAAGACTGTCATAAAGTACAGTTCCTAAGGTGTATAAAATATTTAAGATCTGGGATGTTTAAAATCAAATGTTTTATGGGTATCGTTACATTGGGCACAATTGCCACACAGATAGTTACCATTTCTTAGAGGTGCCAAGAGGGTCTGGTTAGGGGCTGTGTATAAACTGGCCTTGACCACCTGGTGTTTGTTATGTTTAATAAAATTGACTTGGAATAACTCAGATAAATTAAATTGCATGGATGTTCTTAGTCTCAATTGGGGCTTCATATATTTATTGGATGGAAAACCTGCCCACAATTTAATTGAGTTCATCCAATGAGTCATTTTTTTTGAGTGCATGAATAAATGAAATAGAGCATTTATTGCAGTCCAGTTATAAGTTATTTATGGTCATGTCACATACATGCAGAATGATTGGAAATGCAGCTTTTGGAACACAATTAATGTGCATCGGAAAACTTGACATACATGTATTAAAGTTTCCTTCTGTTCATATTTTACCATCTCAGTGTTATTACAGTACATAGTATTGGACAGTGTTGAGTAAAATGTTGAGAGACAACACATGTTGTTGTTTTGAATGAAAGTCTCTGATAAGAGTTTATAAATCAGAAGTTTTTACACACTAACCTGTGACTTCTTGTCATTTTTTCTGCTGTCCTCAGTTTCCAATCCTGAGACCGGTAACAAAGGTCTGAGCTAGATGTCTGCTGCCACTGCTTCCAGTCTTTATGGTAAGCTAAGCTAACCATGTCCTTCATACTGAACACACACAGACACACACGACTTTGACATCATCTAATTATCTAACTCAGAAAGATTCCAGAAATGTCAACAAGCTTTGCAGGAATTAAAGGTTTACATCCCACAATTATAACTGTTGCTCTATTTGTTTTCCACTGCTTTACATTGTGCTGTGCTTTGTTTTAGTAAAACCATCTTCTCACTCACCATCACCACAAGTCATATCTGTAGTTTCATCTGCTTGTACAGCAACAATTAAGGTGTCTGATGCCTCCCAACAATTGACTCCTGAATACTGAATAGAGTCTAAAAGTTCCCTCTAAACGGTGCTGAGCCCTTTTAAAGTAGGAATGATCATTATTATGTCTCTCTTTCACATGTTGGTGACAAGACGTAGATCAACAGACATACCAGTGACTCAGTGAAGCTGCACTTGGGCCCAGCAGTGCTTTGGGCTAATTGCTAATATCAGCATGTCAGCGGCTCACAATGATAATTGTAACATGTTGATTTTTATCAGGTATGATGTTTACTATGTTCACCATCAGCTGAGGCTGATGGGAATGACGTTTCACTACTATCCATTAAAATTCTGAACTAATCCTGGCTTTAGATGAAAAGTGAATGGATCACCAGCGATTACAATTCATCCACAGATGAAATGTGTGCAACAAATTTCATGGCACTCATACACTAGTTAATTAATTAGTTATAGTGTATAACTGCAGCTAATAACAGAGGAGAGATAGCATCCATGTCTGGATCCCTGGTGAAGTGTGTAACAGTCTCCCTGCAGTGAAGTGTTCATAGTGTATCAAGTCAAAATAACTTTAACTTTGTCACAGTCTTTTTCTCTGTTTGAAGATATGATTATTGTTTGTTGTGAAAGAATAATGGGATTAGAAAACCTTTTCTAACTTAAAATCCTGTCTCTATGCATTAAGAGCTGTTGTCCTGTGTTTTTTTTTTAACACCTAATTACCCTTTAAACCCTTTAACCTGTCTCTTTAAATTGTTAGAATTTATTGTTTCACCAGGACCTTAAATAAGACTGGGCTGTTTTCTAACTGAACCTCCACTTCCATCCATAATGTTAGTAACCTGCACTTTTCCTACTATTAAAACAAACGTCCTGTGAAAAAGGTCACAGTTTGTACATTTCACTGTGCTGCTCAGCAGGAGACAGTGATAAGGGCTATAGAGCCATTTCACTGCATGTAGTTGTGTTATAATGTATAATACCAAAGACAATATAAATGTCTGTAAATCAGTGATATCAGTAGTGTGTAGTGTTCTTGCATGAATGTATAGTGAAGTGAAATGAACAAAGCATATGAGCACAAAAGAAACGTAACCCAAACAAACCCTGTGTCCATGTGCCCAGAGAGAGAGAGAGAGAGACCTGCTGAAGCCACCAGCTTATATAGCTGAGGAGCAGCAGACACAGGTGAAATCAATGCACTTCCTGCTTCCCTCCTAAGGAGAAGGACAGCCCAAACAGGACAAAGATGGCTGTTCTCCACCGGGTGGAGGGTGAAGATGCTTTGTCACAACCACTAACCTCTGCTGGCTAAGCTTCCTGAAGAGCCTGCTGGTTGCCGCCCTGTCAGAGGAAAGAAAATGGTGAGAAAAAGAATCATGGAATGTGTGTGGAGAACAAAGACAGAAAACAAGGTGAATCCACTGGCTTTACAAACTGTATGATTCCATCCTGACTCTTCTTGTTACACAGATGATACACGATACTGCATTTATCCACTTTAATGTCTCTCTATGGAAAGCCTCACAGACAGATGACCTGGCCTCACTTTGTTTGCTCTTATAAGTCTGTGTCAGATTCTCAGGTCTGTCTGAGCCGATGCTCTTGGTGTAAATGAGCTGTCCCCCCCACTCACTGTTTTCATTCTTGTATTGGTTAATAGGAATAGATCTTTACTGTCATTTTTAACTTGTTTATGTCTATCAGATTACTTATACCATTTTTGACTTCCAGCAGACGAGCAGCGCTCCAGTTAGAGAGGAGGATGATGATGACAACGTTGACCTGTTTGGTAGCGATGTTCACAAAGAGGCAGAGAGGCCAGAAGAGAAGAGAGAGAGTTTGAAGGAGTCTGCAGAGAAGAAGGCCATCACAGATGCACCAGCTGCTTGGTCCTCTGATGGAGAACCACATCAGTGCTCTGATGATGAAGCTGCCAGGTCTTCTGAGGGGGCTGAACCAGCAGACTTCCCCCCTGAGGTCTCAGCCTCCTCTGATCACACCAGACAGCTGCTAAAGAGGATTCACAGGTTCTTCAAGTGAATCACTCTTTTTCTTGTCTCTGATTTAAAAAAAACAACAACAACTCTATAAGAGGTACTGGAGACGTCTCTGTTGCTACTGCTCTGGATATTCTTTGGATTAAAAATCTGGACAAAGTCTGTGTTGGAGGGTAGAGCGAAAAAAACCTTCCAGAAGGCTGGGGGCCCCCCTAGTGGTGGAATGAGCAACCTGCATGTACATTCCATATCCCTTTAACAAGGCCAACATAAACCAGTGCTCATTTACTGACCTCTGAAACAAACAAGCATGTGAGACACTGAATATACTTTTTTAAGTACCCACAACCAAAACATGTTAAATCATGAATAACCATCATTTAGTCATAACATAGAAATAACTTTCATTGGTGCATTTCAGAGTAAACGATGGTGTTGGTGAGATTTTTTTCTGCATGTTTGAAAACACCTGGGCAAGGTAATAAAATCCTGGGTCTAATTAATGTCCTACTGAAACAACTGATGATGTCATGACTTCTTCAAAACTTACGTGAACGGGCATTTGGGATGCTATGGTCGGAACCCGGCAGACACGTGTAGCACAGATGTTACAGATGTTATGGCTCATTGCACAGTGGAGGCAGATCACATTTAGTGACAAGTCCAGGTTTAACTTGCACACAGCTGATGGTAGTTGGCCTTTTTATCGTCGCGGGGACCACTATCCTGCCGCATACATCCAGGAAGTGGACCGTTTGGTGGTGATGTCATGATGTGGGGAGCCTCTGCTAATGGATGGTGGTCAGACCTTGTCAACATCCACGGTACACTGACAGCCATCCATTAGCGAAATATGGTCCTAGGTCCACATGTCATTCCCAGGATACAGCAATCAGGCATCACCTTCATGCATAACAATACCAGACCACATGTGGCTCATGTCTGTCAGGAGTAGCCTACCAGGACCAGAACAATGCCGCTGTCCTTCCTTGGCCATCATATTCACCAGATCTCAACCCAATAGAGCATCTGTGGGATGTTCAGGATCACCAGGTGAGACGGAAAGATCCTGCTCCAGCAACACATGAACAACTTGTCACAGATCTGCAGGAAGAATGGCATGTCATCCCACGAGTCCAGATTAACATCTTATACATTCAGGAGGTGTAAAGTAGTGATAAATGCTTGAGGTGGTCACACACTGTTGTTGTTCTCTGTGTCACCATCCACACTTTTTGACTTGTAAACAATAAGGCAAAAACCACTAATTTGCACAAAAATGATTTTTCTGTATGGCTAAAGGGTGAATAAAGATGTGTGAACCATAATTTGCCTTTGATATTTAATATGAACAGGACATATGGCATGACATAAAAAAATGTGTTTCTACTGTTGTTCAGTATATTTCTGAGGATGAGGAGGATGTGTTTTTATCAGTGTAACAGCATGGAAAAAATGACTACGTGAATCTAGAGTGTACACTGCCTCTGGTCGTGTGCATCTTACTAAAGGAACAAAAACAAACAGCTTGGTAAGTGTATTGACATTTTCACTGGAGACTGGTCAATAGGGGCAGATGGGCCATTTCCCCATAAAGAGCTGTGCACACACTTTACATATGTAGCCCTTCTACTCAATTCAGATTTTGGTATTAGTTAAATATAATACCATCACAAAACAATAACACATCTTGGCATGGAAGGTGAACTGGTAGGGGGGGTCTACTAATATTTTAAACAAATCAATAACTAACAGTCAAACTCTAATAATAACTAATAACTAACAGGCTAGGGTGCAGATGGGCCTGGTTAGCTTATTATTAGCTATACTGTCAGAGTGAACACAAGAACTCCCATGCACTCTTTTGCAACCATGCTATAGCCCTTTGCTTCAAATGCACATCAATTGAAAACTCAACATCAGCATTTCAGGGTTAAAACAACCAACATTTATTCAACATTTAAACAGAACAAACACATTCATCATTCAAATTTATTGTACCCAGGGTTTCTAATTACTCAGTCTTTTTTTGGTACCATTACTGTTGGTAATATATATATATATATATACACTACCAGTCAAAAATTTGGACAGAGTTTCCCATTCAAGTGGATGGGTAACTGTGTCCAAACTATTGACTGGTACTGTATATGTAATGATATATGGAGAGAAACTTTACACAAAACATCTCATTCCTTATAGAAAACATTTTACCTTCAATTAAAGACGTGGCATTTACAAAAGTACATTTCTTCCACTTTAGGTGAACAGGGGCCTCATTTATAAAGGTTGCTGCGGTATTTATAGAGAATTTCTATACGGAAAAAGTTGCAGATTTCTACGTATACTTTCACCCTGATGTAGAGTCAGAATCAGAGACACTCGATGGTTTTATCACTAAATAAAGTTCAGTCAGAAGTAAAAACACAGATGAATGTAAAACACACATCAGCACATATATATTTCATAATGTATAGGCCTGCCTCTGATGGTGGATATAGTCTATATTTATTTGTTAGAGCCTAAATACATAAATATGTAAATGTAATTTAATGTCATTCTATTGTTTGATGCAGATATGGTTGAATTATTTGAGGATTGTTTATGTTGTTCCATCTTTAATTGAATGTCAGCATTGTGTATCAGTGAGGAGGTGAGACTTTTCCTCTGTGTCAAACAGTTTCTGACTGCAGTCAAAATGTGGTTTTTAAAGGCTAAAAGCCAACAAATATGGACAGAAGCAGAATATCTGGTTCGATAAAAACATGTTCTGGATTTTTTACATCTATATTTTTTCAGCTGTTCAACTTTCATGTCTGACCTTCTTTTTGACTCTGCAACAGTTGGTTGTTTGATCCAACCCTGTTCACCATCCACCACATGCTTCTGTCAGACAAACTGCTGACTTGTCCTTTAACTGTGTTTTATTAACACACTGCACAACATCAACATGAGCTCTTGGTAAGTAACACCTCAACCAACCTTGTTAATCACCCAAACAGTGACACCGTAGCTCCTAATTCTAGCTCTCTGATTGGCTAGACAGTCACTGATAGTCCAACAAAGGGTCCTTAACATCAGTATATTCATGATCCATTTAGCATTGACCATTTATGGATGATTGTGGGACGACACTGGGAGGAGACCATACTCAAACAATTCACCACAGGTGGGTATTTATAAAGAGAAGACTGTATCACATGGTTTTATATTCTGAGTTCTGTGGGTACAGAATGTTTAAGGATGGAATCTAAGCTCAGTTTTATAAATTAGGCCCCAGGTCTCCACACGAGTGTCAGCTTGATAGTTTCTCATGTCTACTTATCCTCAGGGCCCACTATTTAATCTAGATCAGAATCACACAGATTTTACAATCCTATTTTTTTACTATTCCAGATTTAATTGATCTTGTGGGTTTTGTTCTGGTATTTCTAAGAACTTTCAGATAGGATCATTCTGATCCAGATAACTGGAGATCAGAATGATAGAATCTACATTTGCAATCTTTGGGTTGGCCTCTCTCTGGTGATCAAATTGATACTGCATTTCATTAACACGGACATCTGTGTATTCATGCTATTAGATAAACTATAATACCTATTAGGGGTGTAACGGTACACAAAAATCACGGTTCGGTACATTTTTGGTACAGTGGAAACAAGGAACAGAAAACATTTGACTGTTTCTTTTTTCTTCTTCTATTTTTTCATTCAACACTGGTTAACTGAACAGATTATGGCTGTATCTTTCTTCACTAAAGAAAAAGTGAATTTTACTAAAGTAAACCAAAATAAATATTCTCTCAAATAAATAAGAATAATAAAATAAATATCCATTAAGGTGCAGCATGTAGAAAAGTGTACTTAAACTGTACTGTTATTGTTTTCAGATTAGCAGCTTTCAGCTTTACATTAGGACTGTGCTACATAAATACTCTCACAAATAAAAAATATATCAAAGAAGGTGCAGCATGTAGCAAAACACCTGTACTTGTACTGTACTTAACATTAGCAGCTTTAAGACTCTGCGACATAAATATTCTCCAAAAATAATAAGCAGTGCGACTTTACTGTCAGGTAACTCTCAGTAGCCCTCGATGTCCACCCATCCATTGTGAGAGCGACAGCAGATGCCTTGGATAAGCTGTGGTTAACTGTGTCTCATAAAAGGCTGGTATGACTTACTGGCTGAAATGCGGAGGAGAGGGAACTTCATAACGGGGCTCGATTAGAATCCGTGTACTATTGGTTCATTCGTTTTTAAAAATGTACCAAAAATATAAAAACAAAAAAAACACTTGTTTTTTCAATATCCCTTTCTATAACCAAAAACGGATACCTACTCGTTATTTTGTGCTCAAATCAAAAATGGAGAAACAGATAAGCTGAACGTCGTGTATTAGTCGTTAATTTGTTTTTCAAAATAAATCCATCAATAATGAAACATGAAACCACAAATTATTTGAAAATGAGAGGCATATCTGACAATTTTTGCAGATTAATTATCTCAGGGAATAACATGAGCAAAATATAAACCTGGTAGATGAACGAATTAAAATTTTTCTGCAATAGTCGACATATTTTTCAAATTTCAAATGTTATTGCTTTATAGTCAATAAATACTAAACAACAGTTTATAGAAATGTTAAATGTTATTTTACTTTTCAGACACCCAAAGAAATGTTGTCATTCCTGGAGTTTTATTAAGCTTTAAACTTCTTGTAATGCGGCACAAACGGCTCTGCTGCTGTAGCATGACCCTGACCACGGGCCAAAACAGTGACAAGTGTCGCAGCAGTTCAGTGGTGTCTGGGGATGGCACCTGAAGTCTAGACCCAATCGGCGACATGTGCTGAGCTATTCTGCAGCATTCTCCTCAGCATCTGGGAGATGCCACCAGAAGTGCAGAAACTTGGTGCCAATGCTGCGATTTGTGCCAGCCTGTACCCCGGTCACTTCCAGGTCACGCTGTTTGAGTCCGATGTCAAAACAAACCCAAAATGTAATGTTTGTGCTTGTTATCCATTTTTTCCATTTCTGTTTTGAGCACAAAAGCGGAAAAATGGATAACGAGTTGTTATGCATTTTTTGGAGTAGATCCAGATAAAGTGGTGCATCCATGATGTTCTTCACTTACAGTGATTCTGATGGCATACATGTCTTGTTGATATTTGGATAAGTGTTTAATTTAAATGAAAGTGATTTGATCTAAAAGTGAAGGAAGTCCACTTTAAAATTTTTAATGGAACATATCCTTCTGGAGAATTCTTAAAGATGTAGATTTGGTCTAAATCATAAATCTTTTTCTGAAGAGCAAAGTGAAAAACTAAAAGGATAAATCTCTCTACATAAGAAAATTTTGCAGAAGACAAAACCAAACTTCCACATTTTTCAGAAGGAACTCATTACTTCATTATTATTACTTTATTATTTCTTGTCACTGAAAGTTATGGAAAAGAAGAATGCATTAAAACTTAATGATCTAAATGAGGAACTCAAACCTGCAGAGAACCCCTAGGATTCCTCCTCTTTTTTGTTTATTCATCTATTCATTTATTTAAATTATTTGCATTTATATATTTGCTAATTTATTTGTGAACCCTGCATATTTTGACCATGACCCACAGAAACTGAATTGTCTTCCATATATTTTGGATGTGATCTTCTGTGTTTTGTCAATTCATATGCAGAACAATATTTTTATCCACATTTCTTTCAAAGGTATGGCTTCTCACCAGAGTGGGCACATTTAATGTGGACTGTCAAATGACCAGCCTGTCTGAAATGTTTCCCACATGTTTTACAACTATAAGGCTTTTCATCGGTATGGATTCTCATGTGGATGGTCAATTGACTAGGCTGTTTGAAATCTTTCCCACATGTTTTACAACTATAAGGCTTCTCACCTGTGTGGATTCTAATGTGGACTGTCAAACACTTACTTGTAGTGAAGTCTCTGTCACATGTTGTGCAAACATATGACCTCTTACTTCTGTTTCTACATTGGTAATGAAGTTTGGGCTCAAATTCAACATCTTCTCCACATGTTTCACTTCTCTTATCATGGCTTACAGATACATTAGAGCAGTTAGGGAGCAGCAGCAGGTCACTGTTTGCTGCTCCTACCACAGAGATTATAACTGGCATGTTGACTACAGACTCTTCCTGTGCTGCACTTTCATCAAGTTTCATGTACAGAGTCTGATCTTCACTGTGGTCATTTTCCTCATCAGTAGGAGTCAACATGAAGGTATCAGTCTCCTGCTTCAGTACAAGCTGCTCTCCCTCCTGACTGGTGCAGAGTTCCTCCTGTTCCTCTTTCACCTGTGGAGGCTCTGGGTCCTCTTGGTCCAACCTCCTCATCCTCCTACTTCTTACAGATATGTCGTTGTGGGCGGTCTGGAGGGACAGAGAACAAAAGTAATTCTCTATACTTTGACCTACTTCTCTAGTTTCTAAAGATGTGTAAGTGAAAACTATGCCCCATTCCTAACGGTAATGCACCTTTAAGCTTTTTGCCAACCACCGTAAAGCTCACAGCCATGTCTAAAAGTTGTAAAGGCTGTGTATTGTTATTTACACAACCTTAAACAAAGGGGACAAGTATCGTTTTTAACTTTTACACGGAGAATTCTTTCCCCAGACCTCAGAAATCCATGGCTGGCAGCTGTGAACAAAAACACCTGTGATTGGGGGCAAGTGCCTTTATAAATGATATCCAGGTACAGGATGTTTTTCAGAGATCTGTATTCCAGAAATACACTAAAGTAATGGATAAAATGGCCTACAAAACTTATTAAAGCTCACACACCGGCACAGTAAGCAATCAGTGAAAAGTTTGTTCGTCACAGTAAACTTAAATGAGACGTGAAAGATTATAAGGAAACCTGAAGACTGTTACCTTTCGTAGCATGCAGCCAATGAGGTATTTGTTTATTTATGTGTTTTACTTTGGGCATGCTATTGTTTCGTTTATGCTATGCTAACATGATTTGTATTTTTCAGTAATACTGTCTTTAGTTTTCACGGTGGATTGGAGAGAAGAAGCTTTCCAATCAAAAAAGTAGCAAGAAAGTCACTTGTGTCTTTGTTCGATTGAATTTGGTAAAAATTCATATAAATGAAATCCGAGAATAACACATGAAGTATAACATACTTATTTCCAATGTGGTCCTGCCTGTGCTTGGTGGGAACTACACTAACAGAAATGCAGTCTAGGACCAAAAGAGTATCAACAGAGGAGTAGCTAATGTGAGTAACAAAACTTTATTACCAGGACTTTCAATTAAGTAGCAGTAAATATCACCATGCTCTACACTTGGCCATGATCTTGGTTCACATTTCCATGCATCGGCAGGAGGTTTGTATGGGCAAAGCTGCAGACTGCAAAGCCTGCAAACTGCAAAGCCTGAGACATGCAGTCTGGAATTTGGCTGTGTAACATAGTTTCACATTATTAAGAGTTTCTTGGTAATTATATGCCATAGAAAGCGTTCTTTGTGTTTGTTTTAATTAAAATGAAATAACACAGTACGAAAAATGCGTACGATGTAAAGACAGTGAATGAAAGAATGAAAATCGTTGCAACAAACAGTTTTGTTTTCACCTATGACCGATAATGACAGGTCACCCCGGTTGAGAATGGGATGCTACTGTGATGACAGAAGAGGTCGCGCAAGATGCCGACTACGATGGACGTTATGTGCTAAGCTCTGCAACATTAATCGAGCGCCTCTTGTAAAATAAAAGGCCAGCTGTTTAATAATTTGTTGTACAACAAGAACTCGACGGACACACCGATAAATGAGGATTACTTACCAAGATAAGAACTCTGACGGCCCGAAATATCCTGCAAACATCGATACACACATGCGAGAACCAAGAGAAAAACTAGCTTGTCTAGCTAACAACAAGTCGCCTACCAACCAAATGTCAAAGAGAGAAGTGTACCAAAGGAGGCCTGAGGATGAACATGGAACAGATAAGATCTTCTGTGGTTTATGTTCACCTCGAGTAAAAGCCCAAACCCAAAGAAAATGTGTACGAGCCAAAACAAGAACAAGTTGGTCGTTGATGAAAAGGCTAGATAAGCACATGGATGAACTAAAGGAGAAAACTGATGGTGAATGTTACAGGAGATGGAATTCGCGCCCCATCAACCTTCCAGGAAAAGAGAAAATGAAATGAAAATGTAAGAGAAGAAGTCATGAAGATAATCAGCCAGATCGCTCCAGATGATGAAGGCAAACACAGTTTCCTGGTTGATAAAATACACAGACTAGGGCGTCCCAGAGACGACAAAACACTTCCCCCAATCATTATACATTTCAATATACGCACTTTACAAAACAAGATTTGAAGAGACTCACAAAACGCTGATGTCAGAATGAATCTCCGTATAGCAGAGGACCTGACACACGACGAAAGAGACAGTAGAAACAAACTGAGGCCTCTGGTCAAACAAACATGTAAGGAGGGAAAGAAAACCAAATGGCAAGGTCCAGTTGTCTTCATCGATGGTGTGAGATTTGCTGTTTAAGAAGCCAGCAACAAACATTATAATGTCTTGTTAACAAAACAAGACAAGATGACTACTGAATAGCCTTTAATAGTTAATAAGGCCTTAGAGCAGTTATACACGGTACATTATGGTACTCTCAGTGATCAGAGCATTCCTAACTTCTACTAAAGGTAAGGGCTCTTAATAAGCTCTTATGGTATCTTATCGTGGCTGGAGGATGGCCAGAAGAATACAAACTATTTTTTTTTGCATTGGAAAAAAAACAAACTATAAAATAAATATTACATCTTTAAAAATAGATAACTCTGTAATCTCCAATCCTTCTGATGTGGCAGACCATGTTTATCAATTCTACTCCAAGATAGAGGCGGCGTGATACGGCTGTGGTGTAGTCTTCAACGAGTCACACACCTCTCGTCCACCTCTCGTGATCCTCTCATCAGCTGTTTAAGACAGGAACGTCTGCACCTCCTCAACATAGCGGCTAAAATAAATAAAAGTTATGGTCGCTAAATTAGCTTTGCTGTTTGAATGTGGTGGCCATTGACTTATGCTGTGCAGGATACTCAGTGTGTACCAGGCATTGACCAGTGGTCTGTAACGTTTCACGTTGGCTCACTTGGAACCACAACAGAGCAGGTACTAAAAAAGTAGTACCTGGTACCAGGTACTTTTCACCTATTGGAAACACAAAAAAAGCAAGTCGAGTCAAGTTGAGCTGATACTATGCAGTGGAAAAGGGGCTTAAATTCCATCAACAGGCTCTTACAGCAGTAAAATTATGCTGTCCACAATTTTCCCCCCATAAAACTATTATCTGGAACAATGAAAATATGACCAGGAAGATTAAATCATTACATTTACAACATTCGATTGACAAAAATATAATTAATCTTGCAGATTTACTAGATGAGGAAGCTCAGCTTCTACGTTATGAGGAATTTCGTAGTTCTAAAACTTCCTGTTACCTATAAAGAATTTCAAATGGTAATTAATGCTTTTCCTAATAGAATTCTTCAACTGATGAAATGTCATTTTGAGAGACAAGAGTTAAAGGAACTGTAATTTACTGTCTTTGTTAATGGAATGGATATTATAAGTCATAAATGACTAATAAACATAAGAAATAATTTTTTAAGTTAGAGAAAAATTACTCCAAGGGGGATATTTATATGGAACACCCACTTTTCTCATACAACATGGCTGCTCCCAAATAAATTTGTTATCCCCAACAAAAGGAAATAAATTACAAAATAGTACGTAATATCTATCCTACTAACAAATTCATTTCAAGATTTACAGATATTAATAACAAATGTTATTTCTGTAAAACTGATGATGAATCAGACTTACACATCTGTTTTATGAATGTCAGTACACATTAGGATTCTGGAAAAAAATTGAGGACTATATTGCAACTAACACTAATTACATTATTAAATTGGAAGCCAAAGATCTAATACTATTTTAGCACTTAATGATGGAATACTTCAGGGGTCTGGCCTTGGAGTTTTATCACACCAAAATTCACCATCTTTAGAATACTGATGCCTCAGTTCCAAGATTTTTAAGACAGCCCGATGTCCATGTTGTGTTGTGTACCTTGTTGTGTTGGGAGGAAACAGGGTTTGTGCAGACAATACAGTAGAGAAGATCAAGTGTATTAGTGCTGATGAATACCTGTTCTCAAGTATAACCAAAGCAAGAGTGGAAACTTCACTCTCAGATTCAACGAAGTCCTTCGGACATGTTACACTTAGTTCAACATAACCAACATAAGGAACTTCTTGTCCATTTGCTCCTATAGCTAGAGGGGTGGTTAACGGCTTAATCAGTTGATCAGCCAAGAACTGGATATGGAAAGACAAAGGAATTGTGACTTGGGATTCAGTTCCTGAAATTTTGATCTGTGCAGGACTTTTTGTTCCCACAAGTTTTTTGTTTGCTTTAGTTTCTTTCAATAATGCCTGCTTTGCAGTGGGACTCTGTTCATTATCTCCAGCTCCAGAGTGTCCCTAAGCAGAAGCTGATTTCAGTTTAAATAGCCGGAAGATTGTGGTGATTTTGTCCATCATCGCTTCTGTTGCAACCGTTTCTTTTTTTAATGCCATGAATTGTTCCAGCTCAAGACCTTTCTTTAGCTTGCCATTCATTTACTGCTCCAACAATAAAACCTGACCTGTTCAGGTAAACAGGAAAAATAACTCATGGGCCTAAAACATTTTTCATGTCTCCCGTCCATCCCATGTTCCACAGGAATATCAAAATGAACACGGCTCACCATTGTTCAGCAGCCAATTGTCACATTCCACTGCAGCAGCACATCACTATTGAAGCAGCACACACAGAAGTTGGATGATTGGTGACAGGTGCATTGTGCTGAGTTCAGTAGCAGCATGGCTTGTTAGCATTAGTATAGCTTATTTGGCTTTGTTTGGAGTGAGATTCACTCACCAGTTCCTGGGATGAGAGTAAATTGGTCCAATTCCGGTGTTCCAGTTCATACGTCGTATGAGATGGTTCAGTGCAAAGCTTGTGTTCTTTTCCCACTGGTGGTTTAGCATTGAAGGAATGAAATGGTGTATTTGGCTTCACAAAGGAAATGGGTGTGACCAAGGACTGCTCCCTATTGTCTCAGCCATCATTTGATCCATTCAAATCTATTCAAATGATAAAAAACAAGAAATGCAATCATATGTCTAATTTGTTACAAAATATCTTTAGAGAAAATTAGTTTACTGCTTATCTCTTTTGTGTATTCTGTTTTATTTAACATGCTTGTTATTTTATTTTCAAATGTATTTATTTGCCTTAATTTACTTATTAAGATCATTGTTTATTAACTTTTATGTATTATACTTTTTATACATTGCCCTGTCTCAATTCATATCAACATGTTAAAGTTGGCCATGTCTGAATATATGTCCAGCCTAAGATAGGAGCCTGTTTATATGATGCCTCAACTTTTGTTCTATATTGTTGTCACATTATGTAAGTGACTAGTTGTTAAATAAAGTTTAAAAAACACAAAATGTGACGAAACAAATGTAGACGTGAGGAAATTAGCAGCCAGTGTTTCCCCTAGAAATTGTTTTAGTCCCGGTGGCAAGAGGTGATAGACACTATGCAGGTGCACCAAATCTTTGGTTATTGATTTCCATGTCAAACACTTAAAGTGATCACAAGGAGAGGATGACTCAATAACTGCATTTATTGCACACTACCACACTTCTCTTCACTGGAAGAAGTTACAGCAGTTAAAAGAAACACATGGTAACCATATTGAGGTCCAAAACCTGAGCTTGCTACTGGGGTTCAGGGCCATGCCCCCCTCGAAAAACATTTGATTTCCCTTATCTGCATTTTAAGACATTTGAAGGGCAAAAGTCAAATAACAATAGCCTTAAAATCACGTCAGTAGGCAGTGACATAAATTATCTGTCAAGTAGTAATGCATGAGAGTCAGGTTAAATGTTGCCGTGAATGATCCATCTGCTATGATTTGTTCTCTCTCTCCCTCTGTCCCTTCATCTGTGACTCCTCACTGGTCTCTCCTGTCAAAACATATTAAAAATAATTATGTGAAATTCTAAACACCTTATTTATTTAATCTTTCTGTTTGCATCATTTTGAATTTGAATTCCTTAAATGTGCCTCAAACAGTAAATAAACATAAGACATGTTATACAATAATATATGATAATATATCATGACTCTATAATTATGCTAGGTTTGTGTTGTTGTTATATGGAGCCTATAGGCTTGTGTTGTTGTTGTTATATTGAGCCTATAGGTTTGTGTTGTTGTTGTTATATTGAGCCTATAGGTTTGTGTTGTTGTTATATTGAGCCTATAGGTTTGTGTTGTTGTTATATTGAGCCTATAGGTTTGTGTTGTTGTTATATTGAGCCTATAGGTTTGTGTTGTTGTTATATTGAGCCTATAGGTTTGTGTTGTTGTTATATTGAACCTATAGGTTTGTGTTGTTGTTATATTGAGCCTATAGGTTTGTGTTGTTGTTGTTATATGGAGCCTATAGGTTTGTGTTGTTGTTGTTATATGGAGCCTACAGGTTTGTGTTGTTGTTGTTATATGGAGCCTATAGCTTTGTGTTGTTGTTGTTATATTGAGCCTATAGCTTTGTGTTGTTGTTATATGGAGCCTATAGGTTTGTGTTGTTGTTATATGGAGCCTATAGGTTTGTGTTGTTGTTGTTATATGGAGCCTATAGGTTTGTGTTGTTGTTGTTATATATGGAGCCTATAGGTTTGTGTTGTTGTTATATGGAGCCTATAGGTTTGTGTTGTTATATTGAGCCTATAGGTTTGTGCTGTTGTTATATTGAGCCTATAGGTTTGTGTTGTTGTTATATTGAGCCTATAGGTTTGTGTTGTTGTTATATTGAGCCTATAGGTTTGTGTTGTTGTTATATTGAGCCTATAGGTTTGTGTTGTTGTTATATGGAGCCTATAGGTTTGTGCTGTTGTTATATTGAGCCTATAGGTTTGTGTTGTTGTTATATTGAGCCTGTAGGTTTGTGTTGTTGTTATATGGAGCCTATAGGTTTGTGCTGTTGTTATATTGAGCCTATAGGTTTGTGCTGTTGTTATATGGAGCCTATAGGTTTGTGCTGTTGTTATATTGAGCCTATAGGTTTGTGTTGTTGTTATATTGAGCCTATAGGTTTGTGTTGTTGTTATATGGAGCCTATAGATTTGTGTTGTTGTTATATTGAGCCTGTAGGTTTGTGTTGTTGTTATATTGAGCCTGTAGGTTTGTGTTGTTGTTATATTGAGCCTGTAGGTTTGTGTTGTTGTTATATTGAGCCTGTAGGTTTGTGTTGTTGTTATATTGAGCCTGTAGGTTTGTGTTGTTGTTATATGGAGCCTATAGATTTGTGTTGTTGTTATATGGAGCCTATAGGTTTGTGTTGTTGTTATATTGAGCCTGTAGGTTTGTGTTGTTGTTATATGGAGCCTATAGATTTGTGCTGTTATATTGAGCCTATGGATTTGTGTTGTTGTTATATTGAGCCTATAGATTTGTGCTGTTGTTATATTGAGCCTTTAGATTTGTGCTGTTGTTATATTGAGCCTTTAGATTTGTGCTGTTGTTATATTGAGCCTTTAGGTTTGTGCTGTTGTTATATTGAGCCTTTAGGTTTGTGCTGTTGTTATATTGAGCCTTTAGATTTGTGCTGTTGTTATATTGAGCCTTTAGATTTGTGCTGTTGTTATATTGAGCCTTTAGGTTTGTGTTGTTGTTATATTGAGCCTGTAGGTTTGTGTTGTTGTTATATTGAGCCTATAGGTTTGTGTTGTTGTTATATGGAGCCTATAGATTTGTGCTGTTGTTATATTGAGCCTTTAGATTTGTGTTGTTGTTATATTGAGCCTGTAGGTTTGTGTTGTTGTTATATGGAGCCTATAGATTTGTGCTGTTATATTGAGCCTATGGATTTGTGTTGTTGTTATATTGAGCCTATAGGTTTGTGTTGTTGTTATATTGAGCCTGTAGGTTTGTGTTGTTGTTATATGGAGCCTATAGGTTTGTGTTGTTGTTGTTATAATGAGCCTATATGTTTGTGTTGTTGTTGTTATAATGAGCCTATAGGTTTGTGTTGTTGTTGTTATATGGAGCCTATAGGTTTGTGTTGTTGTTGTTATATGGAGCCTATAGGTTTGTGTTGTTGTTGTTATATGGAGCCTATAGGTTTGTGTTGTTGTTGTTATATGGAGCCTATAGGTTTGTGTTGTTGTTGTTATATGGAGCCTATAGGTTTGTGTTGTTGTTGTTATATGGAGCCTATAGGTTTGTGTTGTTGTTGTTATATGGAGCCTATAGGTTCCACTGTAATTTCAAAAGAACATAAATCTCTGTGGTAATCAGGCCTCCATTGTTTGAATGTGATCAGGTCAGTCTTTATGTTGAACAGCACAGGAACATAATGCTGATCTTATCCTGGTCACAGTGACCAGTACCTGCTCTTCCTCTCTCATCATCTTCATCATCTTCATCACCTTCTCTCTTTCTTTTTCTCTCTGTCTCATCATGTCCTGTTTCACCTCCTTATTCAAACCTGAGCTACAGACTGCTGCTTCTTTTCACTTTAGTCTGTGTCAGTGCAGACAGTAAACACAGGGTCAGTTGATATTTATACACTGCCTGGCCAAAAAGAAAGTCACCACCTGGATTTAACTAAGCAAATAGGTAATTTACTAATAAAAATGCAGTAGTAATTACTGCAGTGATTAATATGTTTCAGCTGGCAACAAGTTACTTAACCCTAACTGATGCAGTGAGTAGTTTCACATTTCTTAAACAACAATATCGGAGGACATATCCTGTGGTCATGGTAAAGATCTTACTCTGTATCAGAAGGGTCAAATTGTTGGCCTGCATCAAGCAAAGAAAACAACTAAAGAGATTGCTGAAACTACTAAAATTGGGTTAAGAACTGTCCAACACATGAACCCCACTGAGAATCTTTGGGACGTGCTGGTGAAGACTTTACGCAGCTGCCCGACTCTCCCATCATCAATACAAGATCTTGGCAAAAAATTTATGATAAATAAATATTTTGACAATGCATAAGCTTATCAAAATGATGCCACAGCGAATGCGTGCTGTAATCAAAGCTAAAGCGGTCCAACGAAATATTAAAGTGTGTTACTTTTTTTGGCCAGGCAATGTATTTAAATGTTACTGCCTCCACTGTGTTAATCCTGCAGTGAAAATAATAGTAAATAGGGGCACCTCATTTTAACATGCATTTCAACCATTTACACAACCTGAATTAAAATAAAAGTATTTTAAATTTTGTTTAAGTTTAGCAGTCTGACATCGGATGGATGAATTACTGTTAGCTGACGAGCTCATTAATTAACTCACATGAACCAGCCGGCATCATTACGGACGTAGCGCGACCACACAGGAGCAATAAGTCACCTATCTGGAGAAGATTGTCTGATGTCTGTCTGGTTGGATGACCGTGTTGAATAAAGAGTCACGACGAGGAGCACAAGATCATTCATTCCACCCACCCAAACACTGCGCTTTTCAGAACAGCGCAGCACAGGCAAAACAGTCAAATGCAAACGATTATTTACAAATGAACGAATATTTGACGATATGTTGCATATAAAAAAATATTTTTTACCTGTTTTTGCCTGACGGGGGTCAATGGTAGGGGAAACCGTGACAGCGGTTTATATTCAACCAATCTGGATTATTTGACACTCAAACTTATATATTTTGTGATAATAAAACAATGAAGTTTATTTACCTATCCGATGTAACTTTAATTCGGGTTTCCAGACGATATCCTGCAGTCCGTTTTTTTTTAAAGGTCCAAATATTTCTTCATCAGCAGCCTTTAGTCGCTTTTTCAGAAACTCGCTCAAATACTCATCTGAAGACATTTTTGTTTGATATTTTATGTAACAAACGTTAAAAACGTTAAAGTAATTGTTATGCAGTACTGTCATTGTAATATAAACATAAAACACTAAATACTAATGTCATAACATGAAACATTTGTTCATTCAATCTCTTTATTTCAGAGTTTCCACCACAATTTTGGTGACGAGGATGGGATCTCTCGACTGAGGGTGTCCATGCTCCATGGTCTCAGTGAGAAGTGCACCTCCCAGAGTTTCATCAGAACTCTGGCCTGAACAAACCTCTCTGTCATACAGGAGAGGGCTGGTGACCCGGGGCCGGACTCACTCAGCACTGAGATCCAACAAAAGAACCATTGGTGAGATTCTGAAATTTTGATTAATCCTTAATCAGCTTAAATACCCCAAACTCATTTTGACTTAGAATACGCACAATAGGGTAAGGGACCCACATGTTTTTAACCAAGGTTTAAAAGAAACCTGGAAGGCACTGACGAGTGACCTTAAGAGATTGCAGTTAGGGGAGAAATAGGGCTGATAGCGCTAACATCGTTGGGACAAGCTTCCGCTGTTGACAGGGCTGAGAGCGCTGACACTGTTAGGGCAAGCTTCCGGTGTTTCGTAAGAGAACAATACCGACTGGCAAAAAACAAAAAAAAACAACTTGTGTAGATAGTGGTGTTCTAGTGTCACAACTGAGAAACTGGGTACCAATCCTATAAAATTTTCCAGACAAAAATAAAGATAAATCAAAATAGATAATTTCATATCAAACAAGATTAAAACATGTGAGATGAAACAAAAAACGAAATAAAATAACACAATAATAATAATAGTAATAATAATAATAATAAGTATAAAATAAATAAATAAATGAAATGGGAAAGTGTAACAGTAAAGTGTAAAAAAAATGTAACCAGCACGGGCCCTCTACCCCTCCCTGGATGCTGTGGCCCAGACTCACATCACTGCTGGGGACCACAGCGAGCAGGCTTTTTCTCCGAAACATACGAGGCAGAATACCCCGTATGGGGGGGCTGACTCTCCCATCAGAACACCTATATTTCCTGTGAAGAAAATCAGAGATGCAGGCCAAGCAGATCAGTGGTGTTTTGTTCAGGATTTGCAGGCAGTCAATGATGCAGTTCAAAAGCGTGCACCAAATGTCCCAAATCCTTACACTATCTTATATCCGGTTCCTCCAGATAAAAAATGGTTTTCTGTTGTTGATCTGGCAAACGCCTTTTTCAGTGTTCCTGTACACAAAGATAGCCAGTTCTGGTTCGCCTTTTCGTTCAAAGGCAAGAGTTACACCTTTAACAGACTGTGTCAAGGGTTTTGTGACTCACCAACTTTGTACAATGAAGCGCTTAAAAATAGCTTGAGTTCATTGGTATTGACACCAGGAAGTGCATTGTTACAGTATGTTGATGATTTAATGATTTGTGCACCAACAAAAGATCAATGTGAAAAAGACACTCTTTCTCTGCTGAAACACCTGGTGGCAGAAGGCCAAAAAGCCAGCAGTTGGTAAAAGAGCAAGTTGTTTTTCTGGGTCACGTGATCACAGCAGAGGGCAAATCCCTTTCACACAAACATGTTGAAGCTATTCAATGCATTCCAAAACCTGTCACGAAGAAACATTCATAGGAATGTGTTCCTACTGCAGGTCATTTATCCCAAATTACTCGGCCCTGGAAGCCCCTCTGAGCGCTATAGCTCATGGGAAGGGCCTCACAGCACACAGTAAAGTGACCTGGACACCTGAAGCTAATCAAGCATATGTTGGCTTAAAACTGTCATTACAAACAACACCAACTTTGGGGATGCCTAATCCTGACAGACCTTTTCTACAGACTGTTGACGAAAAGGATGGCTGTATGACATCTGTATTGCTGCAGGAACATGGAGGCAGACCTGATTTGCAGGAAATACCACTTCAAAATCCAGACATGGAGCTTTTTGTAGAGGGTTCAGTTTCTCACGACACACACACTGGCAAAAAATCAAGTTGGTTATGCTGTTGTAACTGCTCATGACACGCTGTGTTTAGGGCCGCTTCTGTCAGATTTGTCTGCACAAGCTGCTGAATGCTCGCTAAAGATAAAACTGTGAACATTTACACTGACAGCAGATATGCTTTTGGGGTAGTACATGATTTTGGCACACTTTGGAAACACAGAAAGTTCTTAACATCCACAGGCAAACCCATAGCACACCATACACTCGTTGCTGAGTTATTGGATGCTGTGCTTCTCCCAAAACGGGTTGCTGTTTGTAAATGTGAAGCACACGCACACAGCTTTGACCCCGTCTCTGCTGGAAATGATAGAGCAGACAAGGCCGCTAAGCTCGCAGCCATACGGCCTGAACCTGCTTCTTATCAAATGCTGCATTCCTCAGCACGCACTCCCACAGCAGAGCTCTCCACTCTGCAAAACGAAGCCACACAGGCTGAAAAGCAGGTACGGAGAAAAGTAGGCTCTGTTTTCACAGAAGGGGTGTGGTACGGGCCTACAGGAAAACCTTGTTAACCAAAACACATGTTCCCTTTTTATGCAAAGTTGAATGGGACACATGGGACAGACCATGTGTCAAAAGGTTGGATGGTAACAACACTAGAACAACATTGGTATGCTAAAGGATTCTCAAACTACTCCCAAAATTTTTGCAAAAGATGTGTTATCTGTGCTATGAACAATTTTGGGAGGGGCATACAAATACCACAGGCAGCCCATCCTCCCCCTGACAGCCCTTTTGACCATTTGCAAAGTTTCATGTGTATAAAGGTTCTTCTCACCCTCTCTTCTTTGTCAGTCTCCACCCAGGCTTTACTGAGTACTTACTGACCCCTTTGCAAAGGCTCAATAAAGACACAATAAAGACACGTCATTGTTCAATCTCGTTATTTCAGAATTTCCACCACAGGCTGCATTACATCACTCACTGAAGGCTGAAAGAACAGTCAGAAAACTTTCTAATTCCGCATTTTATCTCTGACAGCAGAGCTGGGTGGAGACTATAGCTCATCCATGCCTGTCAGTCTGTCTGTCTGTCTGAAGAGTTGATTTGATTGTGAGGCTGATCTGAAACCAGGTGAGGTTGCAGATTTAATTTATTATACGATTTTGCCTTGGTCTAGAAACTACAGTATTTCCTGATACAATTGCTAGTTTAAAATCTGCTCAAGAAAAAACAGGTACATCGAGTAACTAAGCAGAGTGACTCAGCTATAATATTTCAGATGACGGTGATGTCATACCATTAGAAACTGTTGTGCAGTTAGTGGCAATTATTTAACTGCATTATTTTAAAACATTTTCTAACTTTCTCTTGCTTTTTCTCATCCCTTTCTCTTTTGCATATTTGTCAGTTTCTAGTACGGTGTTTTAGAGGAACTTCAATATATTCATGTAAAATTGAGAAATTCATACAAGTATGATTTTTTTTCTCAAGAAAATGACCTGACCAGTGTTGTGCAAGTTCACACTTCAGATGAGCTACTCTCAATTTAAATTCAATTCACACCGATTAAAATTAACCAGTTCACTTTCAAGCTCACAGTCATTTGATACTAATCTGCAAATGTTACCAGCCTCTAATAGGTTAATCTTGCTATGAAAATAAAAACAAATAGGGGTACCTCATTTTAACATGCATTTCAATTCATTAGGCTACAAACATTGAGCTGAAAGAAAAGCATTTCAGCTTTCATTCAAGTTTACCAGTCTGACACAAGATTGATGGAATTATTGTTCGCTAACGAGCTCGTTTATTCAATCAAAAGTGAACCAGCTCACATCATGATGGACGGCCACTGTTCACCATGTTTAACATAGCGTGACCACACAGGAGCTATTTGTCAGATGATGTTTGGAGGAGAACTACCAGCAGCCAATGAGTTATCTTCTACCTGTGTCACGCTTGGGTGGATTCAACTGCCTGTTTGTTTTGCTGACATAAACAGAGAGCCGCCTTGTTGAGCAAAGTTGTAGTGAGGACAAGATCATTCACTCCACCCGCCCACACACACAAGCGATGAAGCTAGTGACCAGATTAGACAGTCTGTGATCTTGGTGTTCTACAATATCTTTGCAGCACCAACGAGTTCTTTTTAGGCAGATATTTAGGACTTTTAGAATATATGCCTCTGAAAAAATACTGAGGACCAAACCCCCGCTGACCTCAATGGGCCTAAGGTGCTGTAAAACTGAGCGCTAGCGTTGGTAATGGTATTCGCTCTCGTGAGAGGCAACGATGTTCACGTGCATGTTCCTGAGATGTAAACTGGGAACATGCGCGTTCAGTTCACCGTTGACATGAGCATCTTCAGTGAACGACACTGCTGATAGCATTTTAAATAGTGCCTCTTCTCCCTCTGCACACATAGTTTGCAGTAACATGTAATAACTGTATCCTCGTGGTTTGTGTGGCTCCAATGCATCAGAGAGCCTCTGAACTGTAGCTGCCTAAAAGCTGTATTTGGCAGCTACAGTTCAGGTGATCTTAGTATCATTATTGGCTCTGTCACAAGGTTACTGAGTTATAGTAGAACAACAGTGTGCTGGAATGAAAGATTAACCACATCCATGCCTCCTTCACTTGATCATTAACCTGAGTTAAACTGATAAGAACAGATCATAGTGATTGACTGGCAGAGTTTGGCAAAATGATACCAAGTCCTTTTCCACCAATTCTGCCGCATGTTGTTGTTGGACTGTAGAAACCAGCTTGTCTGCTGCTGCGGTTTGCATTGACTGAACTGATTAGATCTTTGGCTCTTCCCAGGGTCCAGAGGAAACAAGCTGAGAGAGTTCTCACAAACATCTGTACAACAGAAGAAAGTAGACGTAGCAGGAGTCGGAGTAGCTCACAGAAGTGTGCGTTGTGTGATGGAGCCACCGACTAACTTAAAGTCTCTGAGTCCTGCCGAGCTGAGGCTGTTGATAAGGCAGGAAGATCCCAGAATAAGAACCACGTCTGGATTAGCAAATGGTAAGAACCAGTGGGTCACCTGTGGGGCTGCATGTGATACTTGAACTGTGGGCTTGGAATTATTTTGGTATTACATGTGTAAAATAATGAAAGAAAGAAAAATATCTTATCTAGACTTATTTATTGTGATTTAAATTGTAAATTATTTATTTATTATAAACTAATCTGCAGTCGTTTGTGAGGAGCTTGAAGGATCCTTGTTATGTTTATGTACTGTTTGAGGCATATTTCTGTAATTCAAAATGATGCAAACTCAAACATAAAGATGAAATAGATAAGGTTTATACAATTTCACTTAATTATTTTTAATATGTTTTGACAGGAGAGACCAGTGAGGAGTCACAGATGAAGGGACAGGCGGTGAATACAGAGGGAGAGAGAGAACAAATCATAGGAGATGAATCATTCACTTCAATGTTTAACCTGACTCTCATGCATTACTATACTTGACAGGTACTTTATGCAACTACCCACTGACATGGTTTTAAAGCTCATGTTATCTGATGTTTGCCCTCCAAATGTCTTACAATGCATATCAGGGAAATAGGGATTTTTTCAGGAGGCATGACCCTGAACCCCCTAGCAAACAGAATTTTTGGACCTCTGTATTTCTTAAACCCCTTAGTACGGCCATGCCCGTACCAACACCGCCAACTCATGGCCTGGGTGGCCCTGGGTGCAGACCCTTGGGTGGTTTTGACCATGTTCCAGGGCTGTGGGCTTTAGCTTCAATAATGAGGCCCTGAGGGGTCATGGCAGCCTTATTGTTGGTGGTCCATGCTCCACACAATGTCAGCTGCCACTGTGAGATGCTATCCAGCAATTATACCCTGGCCCTGCAGATGTAGAGGCCAGCAACCATAGGAGTGAAACACACACGCAAAGCAACAGGATAGCAACCTGCATTTAGCCAAGGAGGCATCCAGTATCTTGCAGTTCCCACTTGGGGTGCTCTCACTTAAACCCAAGATGGACCTCGCAGGTGAAATACGATTCCATGGGGTGTGTGCCCTACTTCAGCTACTCGGCGCAGCTCACTGCTTTCCTGGGGCACTGGTTCCCACATTGGGACTGCACTCCAATGCATAAGCACAATACAGTGGTTGTCTCTTTTCCAAATGATGTGTCTTTTTAAGTATGCACATTATAACAAGCATCGTGTGTCATGGAATTTTGGTGACTTTGTCTTCTTGTTTAAGTATGAAGAGACTCTGCAGCGATAGGTATGTGCGTCTGTATTCCATTTAATATACCCTCTCCTTGACTCTACTACTTGAGCCTTTTGGCCTAAATGAAGAATTAAAATTGTGCATTTATTCTAATTGATGATACTCTAAAGGTAAGATGCAGAACTTGAATGTGTGGGACTTTATTGCTGTTAGATATAGCTGTTTTCTTTTGTTTGTGATTCTATTTCTTGAGGCACTTTGTGGGAGAAGGGTAAAGCTGGGTAAAGGGTAAAGCTATAAATATATATATATATATATATATTATATAGTGGGTGCAGCCATATACTATTATGCTTTGTGGACATATGCAATGGCAACTCACACCATAGACCTGTTAGCCAATGCATTTCAAAAAATGTCCAACCACCTATCCATGGACAATAGTAGATCTATTCCAGGTTGACTAGACATGTTTGCCTCATGTCATTGTGAAGTTAGGCTCTGACATAGACACAGTTGTGTTTCAATCTATGATCCCTTTGCACTGAAAGCTGTACATCTATTCATCCTTTCCACCATGGAAGCTTTTGTGCCCCCCCCTGTTGTTGGTGACCTCAAACTGAGAGTAAAATGTGTTGAGGTTATCTGGAAGGGAGGGGTTGTTGTAGTCTATTCGCACAGTGGGCTTATAGCCTGTTACTGTCTGAAATCTGTGCCACAAGCGCTGGTGTCTCCTTGTTGTCCATGAAGTAGCGTGTCCTCTTTGATGTTCCGTTTTGGAATCCATCCAACATGGCAGCACGACATTATCCTCTGAGGAAAGAAATGGGAACTTTACAACAACACTGGAGCAAATAATGTTGTATTTTTTGTGTGTCTGTTAGGATGCATTCAATGTGTGTATTTGTGTGTCTGTGTGACAGGATACCAGCAGGCTAATGTCGCAATCCTTCCCAATCATCTGGCCAATGACTTTGAAGAGCTCTGTCACAAAAACCCCGCCCCCTTGCCTCTCCTTTATCGCAGTCAATCAGGAGAGACTTCCTGTCTGCCTCTCGCTAAAAATGCTGACATAAGGTAGGACACACACCACACACTGCTTTCAATTATTCTTCTCCAGTATGACAATAAGTCCATTAGACCTGCAGTGTTCAACAAGACAATAGAAATGCAGACACTTTCTGCCTCCCACTTAGTCAGAGATCCAGTGAAGGAAAATAACGGGTCAGAGTCCAAAGTGTCAAAGTCTAGTTTAACTAGTTCAAGAAGCCTTAAGGTGAATCCAGTTCAGTTCAGTTCCTGTGATGAATGATTCATGTCTGTTTAAACAGCAACAGATTTCATATATGATTATATGTTACTGTAGTTCTCATTTACTGATGTCTGAATTTCACCATGATGTCTGTAGTTGCACCCTTATTCTAAACATGTATGGGATAGAGATAAACCAATCAAATGTAAGACATTGACATGATACTTTCCATACACCAATCAGCATAGACTATACAAGAAGGTGTTGGAGCTCTACAGCATTACTGCTTGTTGCACCTCCTCCGATGCCCACTGGTCAACTGAAAAGTAATCGGCCAGGTACGACCAATCATCGATATTTCATTCCTTTACATTCAGAGGGTCTCCTGGTGGTGGAGGACTGGCAGGGACATCTCCCTGACACCCCCTGCAGCCAGCCCTCACGTTGGGTGTTGATCCAATGTGTCTCTTGTATCCTTAACTCGAGCCCAAAGCTTCTCTTCTTGGCCTCTTCCGGCAGGTCTTTCAAGGCCTTCTGCTGGTTTGCTCCAGTTGCTCCCATGCCCCTCAGGAGGCAAACAATTAATGTACAGGCAAAGCCACGGCATCCCACTTCAGGCGGGTAGATCAGGGATTTCCAGGCAAGACCTCCTTGCACTCAGCATCGAGGTCTGAGTACTTCAGCCTCTTCCTCTCAGATGCAGGGTGTACTCCCACCTCCAGTGGGAAGCTTCGCCAGTACAAGAGCATGGTCTTGACAGAGCTGGACCACATCACTATGTCCGGGCAGAGGCTTGTGTTGGTAATCTCACTGGGGAACTGTGACTTGCTGACCGTCATTCTCCAGTCCTGGGTGAAGGGAATTATCCTTGTTTGTGCTCTGGGCATGGAACTAGTGTTGCCCCCACCTTCTCTGATGAACTGTATGTAGTGGCTTGCTGTTGAACAATGACCTCGGCTCATGCCCTGTCGGCACTTCTCCAGCACTTCCATCAATCTACTCACAATCTTGTCATGCCGCCATCTGTGGTGTCCTTTGGAGAGTGCAATCTTGCAGCTCGACAAGATGTGCTGTAGGCATGCATTTGGACCATGACAGAGGAGCATTCTTCCTGTCCAAAGCACAGGTGTAGATTCAGTGGGGAGTGTGTCATATTTAGCCCTGATGATGAAGCTTAGCCTTGCCTGTGGGATCTTCCACAGGCCCTCCATGCCGATGTTTCTGCCAATGACGCCCTCCAACAATGATTAGCCCCCCTGCTGTCCCTGTGCCACCCCTTTGGTCTGATAGCACCTTCCTCCCTTTCTTGCTGGCCTTGTACCCAAACCGTGGGGCTTCTCCCTATCTGAGACCTGTCCTTCTGGTCTGGACTCTGCCGATGATCTCCTTCTGCTGCAGCTTGCTAATTGCCAAGTCAACTTCTGAATGGGTTTTCCATTTGTGGCCAGTGAGGACCTTGGCACATACTGTTTTTCACACAACATTAAAGAGATTTATCATAACGTTTGAGGGAGATTTGGACAATTCCCTTAACAATTTTGTGTTACAATCCAATGTTCTTTAAAGGTTTTTCGAAAGAAGAACTTAGATTTCATGCCACTGATCCACGTAAATCAGTGCTATATACTACTGCATATACTGTAAATTGTCATTTCTCATCTGTCTTATTTAATGAATTAAATTAAATATGAAAAATGAAAATTATGTTTGAAAGCTGTTTTGTAGGTCAATATGTATGTCTTCTGACATTATAGAATCCCTGCTTTTCTGTCTGCTTCTCTTTTCTCCTGCTGACTGTACACTCTATAAACCTGAACATGACACATGATGTCTGTTTTTGTGTTTCTGTGTCTTCAGGACTGACGTTTCTCAGTACTGTGTGTATGAGGAGGGTCGGCTGGTGAAAACGGTCTCCAGTCTGCAGAGTTACAGCACTCAGCCAAGGTATTTTAACAAATACACAGCAGCCCACTGGTTTGGCTGGGTCTGAACACACATGCAGAACCCTGCAAAACTTCCAGCCATAGCCCAACCCCTGCCATAGACCAACCATAGTCTAACACCAACTCAGCTCACTGTGATGTGTGTTCTCTCTGGTGCATGCAAAAACACACACAATAGTAATCTGCAGATCAGCTCTGAGTTGATCTGAATCCAAATGTATGCATAAATCATCCACCAGCCGCCCACCCTAACAAATGATTTTCTCTTATTTACAAACCCACATCTGCATGGGGGGCTTCACTGCACCAATACTGGGCCCTGTCGGCTATGTGGACTTTAAAATTATACGCAGCATCACTAGCTTTTCAGGTGGTTTCTTTATTGTGTGTTGTGTTAATGATTTCCTTTAATTAGAGATGCTGCTTTGAGTATTTTAATGTTTCCATGTGCATAGTAATGTCACTGCAGCAAATATAAACTTCTCCTTTTCATTGTGCTGCCAGGATTACATCAGAGCTGCAGGCTGTGCATCATGGTTCGTTGTCAGACATGGTGTGTTTCTATCTGGGCTGCAGTTTTGGCTTTGAGGGCAGACTGAAGACCATTGGAGTCCCTGTCAGGAACGTGGAGCAGGGCAAAAATGTCAGCATGTACAGGGTATGGTACCAATATCTACAAAATTCCTGTGTAGAAAATGAACTGTTTTTAACACCTTTTATAAATTTAAATTAATAAAATTAAAATGAACACCTTTATCTGGTTACCATAGTTTAAATTAAATGTGCATCTTTTCAAGTGTGTTAGTCAAATTATTGTGTTTCCTGACTTTGTGGAGGGTTAGTTAACTTAAATACAAAAAATGGTGACACTATTGAACACAACTAGAAGTATTTCAGTTCTCTTCAGACACCTCTTGTTATTGTTGCCCATAAAGTATTAAGGATAAAGTATGATTAGCTACATTTGTCAACTTTGTGCATAACACCAGTGTGTATATTCCAAATTATGCATAAGTAACACCAATTCCAAAAAAGTTGGGATGCTGTGTGAAATGTAAATAAAAACAGTATGCAATTATTGGTAAATTATTGAAACCCTATATGTAATTGAAAATAGCACAAAGACAAGATTTCAAATGTTGAAACAGAAAGAATTGGTTGTTTTTTGAAAATTAAATCCTCGTGTAGAATTTCATGCCAGCAACACGTTTCCATAAAGTTGGACAGGGTCATGTTTAACTCTGTGTTGCATCACCTCTTCTTTTAGCAACAATCTGTCAGCATTTGGGAACTGAGGAGACCAGCTGATGTCATTTTAAAGTGGAATGTTTTCCATTCTTGTCTGATGTAGTATTTCTGCTGCTCAAGACTTCGGAGTCTCCTTTGTCCTATTTTGCGTTTCATAATGAGCCAAATATTTTCAATGGGTCACAAATCAGGACTGCAGGCAGGTCAGTTTAGCATCAGGTAGATGGCCCCCCGAGATTCAGTTAAATTAAATTAAATTAATTTGTATAGCACCAAATCACAACAAATGTTACAAAGCACTTTCCAAAAAGAGCAGGTCTAGACCAACTCTTTATTCCGTATTCCTGAAATCAAGAAATCATACCAGTGGCTGGAAAAGGCTGGACTGAAGGACAACTGGCACAGATGTGGAAAGTGAAAACCATAGCGGTCCCAGTGGTGATAGGAGCATTAGGGGCTGTTTCCCAAACTGGAAGAGTGGCTCCAGCAGACTCCAGGTAGAACATCTGAGGTCTCTGTGGTAAAGGACCCAAGCTTGAGTAAGACATACACCACCAAATATATATATATATATGTATATATATATATATATATATATATATATATATATATATATATATATATATATATATATATATATATATATATATATATATACATATATATATTTAACCATTTTCATTTCTTTGTTTAACTGTTCCCACAAATCAATCCTGTTTATCTTACATTAATAATTATTTATTTTAAATAAATTATTTCAGTTAGACCAAGCATTTGTCTTGTGTCTTCATTGTTCTATGAGAAACAAAGTTCAATGTGAATGAAAACTTTTTGTTTTCAGGTATACAAGTCATTACTTTGATTAATTGAATAATCAGATTAATTAATAAATAAATATTTCTTAGAATTCCTTGGTGGTGCCCCTCTTAAACCAAGATAAACAGCTCAATCTGTAACATATGTCAGAAAAGACGGGGGCAAATGCCAATTACAATCTCCTAAAGGTGACAGCTTTAGATGTCTTTTATTTGACCAACAGTAGAGGGAACCATTGATAGATTGATTGATTGAAATGTAAAGAAGATAATAATTAACAAGAAATAAACAAGAAATAATTAAATTATATTATTGATATTATTATATTATACTATGATATATATATTAAGTTATGTTTACTATTATACAATACATGTATGAATATAATATCTAGTAGATATGATATTCAATATCTGATTCTACATATAAAATATAATGAATATATACACTATGGTGGTTATACCTTATTTTTATACACATATATACACCTACAACACATATTTACACCCACGCAACCAAAAGTCAAATATCTTTCAAATTTACATTATTATTTACATAAAAAGAGGAAGATAAACTAAAAAATAAATAAATAATTAAATAAACACCCCCTGTAAACACCTGGTGATTTTCAAACCCTGCATTCATCCCTGGACCTGGTGAAAACCATGTTTTTATACCTTATTTTAAGCTGGTTAATATTTGGACTTTGCTTTAACTCCACACTAAAACTGTCCCATCGTTTCACTCCACAGACTGATACACAAAAACCTTTCCTGGTTGTACGAATACAATAAGTTTTGAAATTGAATTTTCCCCTTAAGTTATAACCCCTCTCTCGATTAGTGAACAATTTTTGAATGTTTCTTGGTGGTAAGTTATTTTTAGTCTTGAACATTATTTGTGCTGTTTGATATTCCACAATATCTGTAAATTTTAATCATTTGGACTGTAAGAATAATGAGTTGGTGTGTTCCAGATAACCAACATTGTGAATGACCTGTACTGCTCTTTTTAGGAGAATTGATAGTGAATATAATGAATTTTTGTTGCCCCAAGTCTCTGCACAGTAATTTAAATAGGGTAAAACTAGTGAACAGTATAGAATGTGGAGTGACTTCTGTTCCAGAACCTGCTTTGCTTTGATTATTACTGAAATGTGACAGTTTAGTTTGTACTTGTTTAATGTGTGATTTCCAGCTGATTCCATCATCTCTAGTTACCCTAAGAAATTTATTTTCATGAACTCTTTCAATTTCAACCCCATTTATCTGTATGTATACATGTATATTCATCCTACAGTTACCAAATAACATTATTTCTGTTTTGTTCAAGTTTAATGATAATTTGTTTTCATTAAACCATATTTTTAATTTGCTCATTTCTTTAGTGACATCCTCCAGTAGTTGTTTTAAATTCTCCCTTGAACAGAAAATATTTGTATCATCTGCAAACAATACTAACTTCAATATCTTGGCGACTTTTCATATTTCATTGATGTACAGTATAAACAATTTTGGTCCAAACACTGACCCCTGTGGAACGCCACAAGCAATGTCCAAAGGAATTACCCAACTTCACAAACTGTTGTTTCTTTCTTAAATAATTTTTTACCCAATCTAATACTAGTCCCCTGATACCATATATTTCCAGTTTATTGATTAATATGTCATGGTTGATTGTGTCAAAAGAGAGGCCAATGAGATCAATGAATACCACAACTGCATATTTCTTGTGATCTATGGCATTTGTGATTTCCTCTATTGAGTCTATTATTGCCAGTGACCCTGACCTGTTGGATCTGAACCCATGTTTAATGTGTCTGCTAACAATAATCATATTGTGTTTGTGTGTCAGACTGCAGCTCCCTGTGTTCCTGCTGGAGTGTTTCACTGCCCTCTAGTGGTCACTATGCGTCCTATTCCAGCTGGCATGTTGGATGCAGCAGTGGAAATCACTCACCTCAACCCGACTGCACATGGAGCTCCTGTTCACATAGGAGAGCCAGGTACACACACACACACACACACACACACACACACACACATACACACACACACACACACACACACACACACACACACACACACATACACACACACACACACACACACACACACACACACACACACACACACACACACAATGTAAGGCTTTACACAGGATAGTGATTTTCCAGAATGTAGCAGTATGTCAATTATTTGCTCTGTGTAGCTCTCCTTGGCATACAGGACCTGTCCAGACCTGACTATGGGGAGCCAGTAGAGCTGCAGCCTGGTGATGTCCCAGTGTTCTGGGCCTGTGGAGTGACTGCTATGGAAGCAATATTCAAAAGCAGTGAGTGAGCAATATGAGCAATATATTAACTGCATAATAACTTGATAATATCTAAGAAGTGATGATGCATTCAATCCTCCTCCTCTGCCTCTCTCCAGAGCCTTCTGTGGCATTCAGTCACTCACCAGGCTGCATGTTCCTGACTGACATCCCAGACTCCGCCCCTTCTTCCCTCATACCTCCACCCACTGAAGGTGCAGCACCTGTCATCACAGATCTCAATCCTGGACTGATCCCCCTGTGCTTTCTGGTATCCCACAATCCATTGTTGTACAGTTTGGCATCTCAGAGGGCCGTGACAAAAGTCAGACAGCTGGAGAGGATTATTGGAGAGGACCCAGGTGAGCAGAGAATGATGTCATTTAGGTGATTCAGCGATATAAGAGGTGATTTCAATTTTTTTTTTTTTTTGGTGGGTTGCATTGGGCGTTTTCTTTGTATCCAGGCTCTAGTAGTGTTGGTCAGTCCACGACTTTGGACTGAGACTGATGTTTCTCATCTACGACTGGTTGAATTACCATTAATTCTTGTACAGATATTCATAGTCCCCAGAGGATGAACCCTCCTGACGTTGTTGATCCTCTGACTATGTGCTCAGCTTCATGTTGATGTCAGCACCAGGTTGGCTGGAGCTGGATGTGAGCTTGTTTTTTTTTTCTGCCACCAGGTCAACGAGGGATCAGAGCTTTGTTCATTCAGGATGAACTTCTGCGCTCCTGTCTGGCACTCTCCCACGCAACCTCTGTTGCCATAACAACCGGCTTCCCAACACACTACGAGCACAGGTACTTACACACTAGGGATGCATGATATGGATTGTTTTTAGCTGACAATTCCCAACCTCTCATGGCCTGAAGAGTGTGTGTGAGTGCTGTAACATGTTCAAACCACAAACAAAAACTACAGAGGTGTGGAGGCTGTGAGGAAAGATGTCAGCTGCCCAGCAAGAGAGAACCACACCTGGGAGAGTGCTTGTTCTGTGCCTTTGGCCCCTCCCACCTCTCAGGTGCAGGCAGTCGCTATGACGACCCACCCGAGCTCCGACCAGAGGAAACAGAACAGCACAGGTGTCTAGATGGGTGGGCCGTCTCACCACGCTCTGTCCGAACCAACTTTAACTGATGTCTCTATTAGAACAACAAGAAAGAAGAGTTCTGACTCCTCAGATGTTCATTCACTCTTTTCTAATTCAGAACATCAAAAAAGCAATTCCTGGTCCATCGGTTATAATTTCATTATTGAAGTAATGCATTACAATATAAATTTAACATGTATTGTGCAGCTCCACTACACCATGTGCAAACACTTGATACAGGCAGATTTACTCACTGTCACGCAGTGGTTTTCACAATCATCTTACACGTCTTCATACACTTGTCTGCAGCTCAGCTAGCACTGCTGAAATACTTTGTAATGGGGCTGCACAATATTTATTGGACAGATAAATTATCATCTCAATAATGGCCAATAAATAGAGCTGACAGAGGAAGGCAACAGGATTGTAATTGGTATACATCTTCCACAAAGATGGCAGCGTGCTAGGTGGCAGCCTGTTGCAGCAGCTCTGAGTCTAAGTCTAAGAGGAAGAGGGAAAAGTCAACAAGGTCTTGACAGGCGATTTGACAAGCCATCTGTCTATAATCTACTGTGTATCACACTCTAACTTCAACCAATCAGAACCAATCATATGGTCTAAAAGGAGTGAAAACATCTTTCTCAGACAGAGATGCCTTAGTGCCATTCATGGCCTTTCTCCCAATGAAGTCTTGATATCTTATCATGGTATAATCCAGGCTCACCCCTTTAGGAGCCGCCATCTCTCACTGGTCGTCACATCTAAACCCTGCCTTTAGCTGGTAGTAGTTCCTCAGAGGACGCTGATTGGTCTGAACTGCTGTGGCTCAAGCTCAAGCACGTAGTTTGAAGTCATGATGACATCACATGATGACATCATCCTGCAAATCCAGCTTCCTTTTCAGCAAAGCAGAGCATAACAATGACATCAAGCCAGATGTGAGAAGAGGAGGACATGAGGTGTGTCATCTAACGGAGATCACACAGGTGAATGTTGAGGAGTGTCCAGCAGAGAATTAGCTCTGACATGTCTTCACAGTTCAAACGGCCTCAACCAGAGGTGGAAACACAACTTTAACTGTAACATCTGCTGAAGCATGAAGCAGTGTCACACAGGACTCTGATATTGAACCAGTCCCATAAACTCAAACATACGGCTGATGTCGTTTCCCCTTTAGTCCTCCTGATGAGACCGACGGCCCACCGGGAGCCATTGCCATGGCAACCATGCTGCTGTCGTTAGGGAAACAGGTGACGATGATAACGGACAGGAGAGCGCTGGACATGAACCGGGCTATCATGGATGAGGCTGTGAGGTCAGGTGGGTAACAGTTTGTAACCTGATCTGTGAAACCTGAAAATAAATGTAGATTAACCTCCAACAATTTCATCATCATTGCTCAAAATTAAATCTATTAATTTTTTTAAAAAGAGAAAGCTTCTACTTTCTGTAATTGCTCTCTCAGGTGTGCTGAAAACTGCAATCCCATTGGTCACCTTTGAGGACAGCGGCCCAGACTCTGCACTCCATTTCTTGTGTCACCATGGAGACCGCAGCAAGGCCAGGTTAGCTGACCTGTCATGTGTGTTTGCAGTAAGGATGAGGACACCGCAAAGAACCATATTTGTCATGTTATGTCAAATTATTTTACATCACAATGATTTTAAGATAATTTTAGGTTGTGTCTTCTTGTTGTAAATATTTGTTACTGATGCTAATGGATTTAAATGTCTTTTCATCTCGTGCACTTATTTCACACATTGATTTTTAAATAGATGCAAATTTGACAAAATCCTCATAAGCGCTTTGATTTCCTTCTGTAGAACTTACTGTTTTGGCTGTTTCAGTGTTTCATGTTAAAACCCAGGCAGTAAGTAGTGCAGTAATTCTGCTCAGCTATACAAACACATGTGCCAGTCAGTGAACATGTAATCTGTACATTTTTCACAGTCTGTTGATGGTGTCGCCGCTCAGCTTCATGATAATGTGTCTGTAATACCAGGTACGACCATCTGGTGGCGATAGAGCGCAGTGGACGTGCTGGAGATGGAAATTACTACAACATGAGAGGAGTAAACATCAAACATCTGGTGGATCCCATTGATGACTTGTTTATTGCTGCCAAGGACATACCAGGAATCACTACTACAGGCAGGTTTCATGATTTGACCTTTTATTAACATAGTTCAGGGATTCACATTGTAGGCAACAAATAACATGCATGTTCTGAATGTTATACTCACATATCTATATCATATCATAATAGTATTATTAAACAATACTGCAGTCCGTGAAATGACCTGCCCTGCTTCACGTGTTGTTGTTAAAGTCAGGGTCCAAATAAATCAATGTCTCCATCAGCAGGTTTCAAAGAAATAATCTTAATAATTAAAAGTCGTAAAAATAGTGGATTAGAGCTAAATAAGAAAGGTAGGACAGGGACTGTAGGGATAGGAGCTAAATAAGAAGGGTAGGACAGGGACTGTAGGGATTGGAGCTAAATAAGAAGGGTAGGGCAGGGACTGTAGGGATTGGAGCTAAATAAGAAGGGTAGGGCAGGGACTGTAGGGATTGGAGCTAAATAAGAAGGGTAGGGCAGGGACTGTAGGGATTGGAGCTAAATAAGAAGGGTAGGGCAGGGACTGTAGGGATTGGAGCTAAATAAGAAGGGTAGGGTAGGGACTGAAGGGATTGGAGCTAAATAAGAAGGGTAGGCCAGGGACTGTAGGGATTGGAGCTAAATAAGAAGGGTAGGCCAGGGACTGTAGGGATTGGAGCTAAATAAGAAGGGTAGGGCAGGGACTGTAGGGATTGGAGCTAAATAAGAAGGGTAGGGCAGGGACTGAAGGGATTGGAGCTAAATAAGAAGGGTAGGGCAGGGATTGGAGGGATTGGAGCTAAATAAGAAGGGTAGGGCAGGGATTGGAGGGATTGGAGCTAAATAAGAAGGGTAGGGCAGGGACTGTAGGTAACATGTTGTAGGTGAGCTGTCTAAAAGCTGAAAATTTAAACAGAAACAGACTCACTGGTTTTCATTTAGTCATGCTCTCCTATTCCAGCCCCTGGAAACTTCCTTCAATCCCTCTTTACCAGTCTGTGGGATTTACACACCTGTCCATGTACAGATGGGAAAATGAAATCCTCATTATAATGTCTAGTTCTAGTTCAAAGAGGAACCTGCACATCAGAGTTGGTTTACTGGTCATGGGAGAGCTGATACACATGTGAAAACGTTGTGTAAAGTCTGTCAGATGCTGTATGTCGTCTGATAAATGTCCTCAATAATGATTCTGCTGAAGGCTACAAGAAAATAAAAAAAACAGATCTGTGTGTCTAATCAGAAAGAAGTGATATTACCAGACCTCTCTCAACCTCTGCTTGAGGCTAGCAGCTCTGGGTTACATTAACTCTTACTAGCATAACCAGGGATTCTCATTACAAAGATGAACCATAACAAGCTGCACTAATGGTTTGAAAAAGTGGTTCCTGTCTAATAAGTGGGCGTGCTCGTCTCTCCCACCCATTCCTGCTGGGCATTTTTCATTGTGAATGTGACACAGATACAGAACATTGTTCTACAGTGAGTCATCTCAGTCTCTGAACTGTCTCTGGTGAAGCACAGAGGAGTCCGTGTTACGCTAATGGCAAGCAAGAAATAATATATGTCTTTTAAAAAGAACCTTGAATTAGATCAGACTAAAAAAATATGTTAATTAAATAACATAAATAATAATTATATTATTTGTTTGTTTGTTTGTTTCTACAGGATAGAGTTAAGTTCTTGTGTTCCTGAGTATAAAAAACATTTAGCATGAAAAAGTTCATATTAACTGATTTCACTAATTTGTCACTGATTATTATTATAAATGTCATTTGGAAAAGCATGACAGAAGCTTTATATATGACATATAGACATAAAGACAATAATAACACAACAACAGCAACATATTCTTATGTGTGTCTCTGTAGGAATCGGTGATGGTGGTAATGAGTTGGGGATGGGTAAACTGAAGGATAAGGTGAAGGCCCTGATGCCCAATGGGAGTCTCATAGCCTGTGATGTTCCTGCTGACTACGCCATCACTGCTGGTATGGATGTAGAGTCATTATACTAGCTGTACACAGTAAACACTGAAGGTCATACTGGTCCTGTTGGTATGGGTTCATACACACTGCACACAAATGTTTGAACAATTCTGACTGTAACTTCACTGATGATTATGTTCACTGCTGCTGCAGGTATGGATGGATAATAAATGCACTTTGAAATTCAGCTACAACATCCACATGTCTACACACAGAATGCAATGCTATCAAACCAACACTCTTCAGTGTGTGTTCTGAGAACGCCCTTGTTGAGGTACAAAAGTGGTCAAAAAGTCCCACAGTGGAGTCCCACGTGTGCATGCTCATCTTTTCAATGGTAGCCATTTTAGGGTGGCTGTGGTTCAGGAGGCAGGGTGGTCGCCTCCGGCTGATGACCACCATCATTTCAACATTAGAACGTTGGTGTTTTCTTTGGCAGGATTTTTCAATGTCTTTATTTTATCTGCCTTCACCCTCTCTCCCCCATCCCTTCCTCCTGCAGGGGTGTCTAACTGGGGAGGATATGCCGTGGCCTGTGGGCTGTACCTGCTCCACACTTGCCCCTCCCACCAGCGATACCTAAGGAAAGGTCTGGGACTAGAACCCACAACCCCTCAAAACCTCCAGGACTGGACTGCTAACCTGCCATCAGTGGACAAGGTGACACACACACACACACACACACACACACACACACACACACACACACACACACACACACACACACACACACACACACACACACACACACACACTCCCCCTCTCTCTCTCTCGCTCTCTCTCTCTCTCTCTCATTCTCATTATTTCTCTTTCTCCTTCAGGAGGAGTCGATCCTTTCTGCTCTGGTGAGATTTGGGATAAGAAGTGGGAAAACTGGTCACCTGGCTATGGAGGTGGATGGTTTGGCCTTTCACCCCACTCACTCTGACATCATCACCAGACTACTGGAGGTCACACTGGGCTCCGTCACTCTGACTCCATGATGAGCAGTATATTTAAAAGAGGAATTAATCTCTGGTAATGTAACACATAGAGCCATTCATTGTAGCCAGAGCGAGACATTCATTAATAAAAACAGCTATAAAGGTCATTTCCTCATATCTTCTTCAATGTTAAGGGAAAATAGAGACGTCTTCTTTATTTTTGGGTCAATAATTTCTATTAATTGTAACCTAGAAAGTATTTTAATAAAGGCACAGCAGGTCACCTGAACATGTGATATTCATCCATAGTTAAACATACATAGTAACATATAGAAGTTTCCAATCATGAATTCATAATGATTTTGTTTTTTTCAAGGAATTCAGTCTGTAAATCATCACCTGCTTATAAAATCAAAACAAGTCAATTCAAATTACTTTCCCACAATCTGTTGTCTGTTTTCTATAATTATCTCCAAATAAAAGAATCTCTGACTGTGTGAAAGTCTCTCAATAACCTTTAGATTCTCTGGGTGTCTGATATTTATTGAATACTTTTCACCACACGAGTCAACACATCCAACTTTATACAAGACAGCTTCATTTAAAGAACACATTTCTAACACAGACAATTCAAAGTGCTTATTTTCACTTTATATCACTTCTACAATCACTTTCTCTTATTGGCATTAATGAAAATATGTTCCATTAAAATGGAATAAGTGTACCATTTGTTAAATAACATATTACACATTTAAGCAAATCACCATGTCCTTATTTAAAATACTAGACCTATATGAAACTGTGAGGAACATTATTAACCTTCCAAAACAGATCATGAATCAAACAATGATTAATATTTCAGTTACTCATGAAGAAGACATAAACCTGAATTCAGCGATGAATGGATTTGCCCAAGAGGTTGGAAGTGACAGGAAAATAGTAAAAAGGGAGTGCAATGAAAGCTAGTGACACAGTACAGAAACCACTTGTTATATTGATACCGTAAGCTGTTAAGATCTGCATGCAGTGTTGCTGCATCAGGACACTCATAGGAGGCATGAGCGCAGGGTGGGTTCACATGAGACCATAAGAGATTCTGGGTGACAGGGTACTGAGGACCATGAGCGCTGTTTGCTATTCCTAAGTATGAATGCTGATGGCAAAAGCAATATACCTGTAGCAATTAGCAGAATGGGATGATAATTATATACTTTACCAGATATATCAGGTAAAGTATATCATCATATCAGCAAATTACACCTCAAGTAGCTGCTACACTCACATTTTTCATTTTATGACATTAGTATTTAGTATCTTACAATTATATTGCAATGACAGTACTGCATAACAATTATTTTAACATTTTTAACGTTTCTTACATTGAATTTATTTTTGTATTGGTTGTATTGGAATTTATTTAATTGAACTGTAAATTGAAGGGATCGTGTTTCCAATATTATTACATTTCCTGGTGGAATAAAGGGAGGACGATTGTCCCTTTATAATGATTTTAAACACGAGTTTTGAATAAATACCATCAGCTACAGCGGAACAAAAAAGTTAGATCACTTCCTTGTCGGAACTTTAACTGCGGGACATTGAGCGGAAGTCAACAACACAAGTACCGTCAGCTTCATGTGTGCGGTGAACTAAGTGGAAGTTGATATTATATTTGTTTCGCAGCCACTTATTTCAGCAAACAAAAATGTCTGCAGATAAATATTTGAGCGAGTTTCTGAAAAAGCGACTAAACGCTGCTAATGAAGAAATATTTGGACCTTTTAAAAAAACCGGACTGCAGGATATCGTCTGGAAACCCGAATTAAAGTTACACCGGATAGGTAAACAAACTTCATTGTTTTATTATAACAAAACAGATTAATTTGAGTGTCAAATAATCCAGACTGTTTGAATATAAAACACTGCCAGGGTTTCCTCTACCATTGTACAGGCCTGGCGGGCTGCCAGACCAACGAGACCCCCGTCAGGCAAAAACAGGCCAAATATGTTTTTATGCCTCATATCGTCAAATATTCGTTCATTTGAAAACAGTCGTTTGCATTTTACTGTTTTGCCCATAGAGGTAAAAAACAAAACAAAAAAACACTAGAGCGGACACGCTATTAGCTTTCACTGGCGGAAGATGGCAAATGCGGCCGCCATCTTACGTAGGGAAACGTGCTGCCTTGACAAAGTCTGTATTCGACCCTAAATTTGGTATTTATTTGAAGAATAACTCGATCGACAACTGAAAATCAGTATCAAATAGTAAAATCTTTTATTTCTGCATATTTACACAAGAATGTATTTTAATAAATAGGTGATATGGCACTAATATTGTGTTAAGGATTGGCAGAAACTTATCAGTATTGCTGTGTAGGGCCTACATATATATACATATATCCCAATGGGAAACTGTGTCCAAATTTTTCACTGGTACTGTATATATATATGTATATGTATATATGCATATGTATTTATATATATGTATATATTTATATGTATATATATATGAGTGTATATATACATATGTGTATATATATGTACAGTATATGTGTATACATATATACATATATATGTATATATGTATATGTATTTGTATATATGATATGTATTTGTATATATGTATATGTATTTATATATATGTATATGTATTTATATATGTATATATGTATATATATGTGTATATGTATATATGTATATGTACGTATATATGTATATATGTATATGTATTTATATATATGTATATATATATGTATACATGTATATATGTATATATATATGTATACATGTATATATGTATATGTGTATATATGTATATGTATATATATGTATACATGTATATGTATATGTATATATACATGTACATATATACAGTACATATATACATAGTTTATTCTAAATTTGACCGAGAGCCAATGGAGTGATGCAAGAACAGGTGAGATGTGGGACTGACGGCTGGTTCTGCTTAACAATCTAGCTGCTGCATTTTGGACTGACTGTAACGATGTAAGGCTGATTGGCTGAGGCAAGTGTACAAGGAATTGCAATAGTCGAGATGAGAGAAAATGATTAAGGATTAAGGTGAAGGAAATTCAGGGAAATCCACTCTTGGACAGCGGCTAAGCAATTATGGAGAGAGGGGAGTTGTTTCAGATTATTGGTTTTGGCAGAGAAGTAGATTTGCATATCATCAGCATAATAGTGGTATGTAACATCTTGGAATTGGCTGAAAAGATGACCCAAAGGAAGCATGTAGAGAGAGAATAGTATTGGTTCAAGGACTGAGCCTTGAGGAACTCCACATAGCAGAGGAGCAGGGGAGGACACATGATTATTAACACAGATATTAAAATATCTATCACTTAGATAGGACTGAAACCATTTTAAGGCTGTACCAGAAATACCGACCCAGCTATGCAAGCTATTTAGTAGAATGTCATGATCGATGGTGTCAAATGCAGCAGTTAGATCTAGAAGGATAAGAATGGAGTATTCGCCTTTGTCTGCGTGCATAAGGATGTTATTGGTCACTTTTGGTAGTGTTGTCTTAGTGCTATGTTTGCCACAGAAGCCGGATTGAAATTTATCAGAGATGTTATGACCCTCAACAAACTTCATGAGTTGGTCAGAAACAAGTTTTTTCCAAGACTTTGAACCAAAAAGGAAGTTTAGAGATTGGTCTATAATTTTCCAGTCTAGCGGTTTCTTGAGAAGCGGATGAATAATTTTATAGTAATCAGGTGTACAGAGCCAGAGGCAAGTGAATTGTGAATAATAGAGAGCAGACTGCGCGCTAAAGCAGGAAGGACTGATGTCAGAAATTTTGTGGGAATTATGTCGCAGGAGCTGGAGGAGCGACGCATATGAGCAACAGTGTTATAATGGGTCTGCAGAGAAATGGGATTGAATTCAGACAATGATACAGAACAGCTGATTGGGTCAGGAGATAAGATAGACGGGGTGAAGTTTGACCCCAGACCATCGATCTTACCTATGAAAAATGACAGAAATTTTTCAGAATCCTCAGGAGATGAGACGGGAGAGGCAGGAGGAGAGGAATTCACTCACTGATTTATAGTGTTAAAAAGGAACCTGGGATTATGTTTATTACTACTGATCAACCCAGAGAAGAAGGCAGCACATGCATCTTTTATAGTCTTGTTCAAGTTAAATAATAGTTCTTTCATGTAAAGGCGATGAACTTCAAGCCTTTCTATCCTTCCTTCTGTGTTGTCTGATGTTCTCATTAATCCATGGAGAAGTGTTTATGACTGGGACAGTCTGAGAAGTTAACGGTGCTGAAAAGTGAAGCGCTGAGGTGCACAAATCATTAAACCAGTTAATTTGGTTATTAACGTTGATGGAGGGAGAAACGCTATTAGCCAGTCCAAAGAAATCAGAAGTGAATGTGGCAGCAGACTGCTCTTTAAAGATGCGGGCGTGATTTTTGCGTTTCTGGGTTGACGGGTGTTTTTGTTCACAGCTGCCAGCCATGGATTTCTGTGATCTGGGGAAAGATTTCTTGGTCAAAAAGTAAAAAGCTACACTTTCCCCCCTTGTTTAAGGTTGTGTAAATAACAATACACAGCCTTTACAACTTTTGGACATGGCTGTGTGAGTTTTACGGCTGTTGCCAAAAAGCTCATAGGTGCATTACCGTTAGGAATGGCTGTCTGCTGGGGCCTAGTTTTCACTTACACGTCTTTAGAAACTAGAGAAGTAGGTCAAAGTACCCATATAGAGAATTACTTTTGTTCTCTGTCCCTCCAGACCGCCCACAGCGACATATCTGTAAGAAGGAGGAGGATGAGGAGCTTCCTGTTGACCAGCAGCACTGTAACCAGGAGATGAACTCCAGTATGGACCAAGAGGACCCAGAGCCTCCACAGGTGAAAGAGGAACAGGAGGAACTCTGCACCAGTCAGGAGGGAGAGCAGCTTGTACTGAAGCAGGAGACTGATACCTTCATGTTGACTCCTACTGATGAGGAAAATGACCACAGTGAAGATCAGACTCTGTACATGAAACCTGATGAAAGTGCAGCACAGGAAGAGTCTGTAGTCAACATGCCAGTTATAATCTCTGTGGTAGGAGCAGCAAACAGTGACCTGCTGCTGCTCCCTAACTGCTCTAATGTATCTGTAAGCCATGATAAGAGAAGTGAAACATGTGGAGAAGATGTTGAATTTGAGCTCAAATTTCAATCCCACTGTAAAAAGAACAGAAGTAAGAGGTCATATGTTTGCACAACATGTGGCAAAGATTTCACAACAAATGGAAGCTTGAAATCCCACATGAGAATCCACACAGATGAGAAGCCTTATAGTTGTGAAACTTGTGGGAAATATTTCAGACAGACTTGTAAATTGACAGTCCACATGAGAATCCACACAGGTGAGAAGCCTTATAGTTGTAAAATCTGTGGGAGATATTTCAGATGGAATAATCATTTGACAGCCCACATGAGAATCCACACAGGTGAGAAGCCTTATAGTTGTAAAACATGTGGGAAACATTTCAGACAAATTGGTCAGTTGACAGTCCACATGAGAATCCACACAGGTGAGAAGCCTTATAGTTGTAAAACTTGTGGGAAATATTTCAGACAGACTTGTAAATTGACAGTCCACATGAGAATCCACACAGGTGAGAAACCTTATAGTTGTAAAACATGTGGGAAACATTACAGATACAATAGTGATTTGTCAAATCACATGAGAATCCACACAGATGTGTAGGGAGAGCAGATCTTTCCCTCTGGTCACTCATGGAGGACAAGAGGGGAGGTTTCTTTTCACTGACTATTTCAGGTATAGGACATCTGAACTCTGACCCCTCATGTTGGAAAGACCATCAAAACAGTCCCTCTTGGGGCTGGGAGGGATTCTTCTGCCAAAGGTCATATAAACAAACTGTTTTCAAGCTACCGGATCACCTCATGGAACAAACTCCGGGCCCTTTTGATAAAACTAATACAACTTAAAGACCTCATATAATATAAAGGTTTCTTTTTGTTATAATGAATGTAGAATATCATGTTAAGTCACAAATATATGTGTAAAATCCTATCCTGCCTTCCCCTCTGTCTGTCTTCTGACCAACTAGAGGTGTGTGCCTGTATTTTATTATTAGAAATTATTATGGGCCAAGATGCAGTTTTCATCACTCTTTACCAGAAATGAACATGAACATGAATGAACATGTGAGCTTCACACTTCTGTCTGATATGTTATACCAGAAGAAAGAATCCACGTCTTTGGTACATTGTAAAAATGTAACTTGGATTGCTGAATGATTTGCAACAGACCACATCTGGAAAAATTGGGAATTTACATATTAAATAAAAAAAAAGATCCTTGACTCAGTGCTGGTGTGCCTGAAGTAAGCCAAGCTTTGTTTTTTCTGTGATTTCACTAGTTGAACTTCTAGAGCACCCGGCATTCACCTGGAGTTTACTACTTCACAGCCAAGAGCACCAGGTTATTCCCTCCCTTTGTTTTTTTGAAGAACATATTAAATTGTTCTTTAATAGGACTGACTCAATAACGACTAAAAAATCACTAGAGCAGGAGTGTCAAACATACGGCCCACGGGCCAAAACCGGCCCGCCAGAGGGTCCAATCCGGCCCGTGGGATTACTTTGCAAAGTGTAAAAATTACAGAGAAGACATTAACTGCAAATTTTTGTGGATGAATTCTAAAAAATCCGCAGTTTTGAACCTCGGTTGTCAATGTTTTGTGGCCAAATTTTCATAACAAATTACATAATAAAATAAGTCATATAAAAGCAATTGTATATTCAAAAATAAAATAAAAAAACAAAAAAATGCATATCTTTAATCACATATTTTAGGTTGACAATAGCACATATTTCACTATTTTTTTACCCCGAAAATAATAAGTCCGCGGTTTTGGAGCCCACTGTAGTTCTGTGAAAATTAATACTTACTGTGGAAATATTGACATTGAAGACATTGAACATTGTGCAATATGATGTCAGTCAGCAGCTTCAGTACAAAAGAGTTTGGTTCTGGTGGAACCCTATTGTTCATGCACTGCCATAACTTTTATGTATTTTTTATGTATAAATTTGATACATTTACAAGGCAGGGGGATAACTTAACCTTCTTCCTTAATAGTTCCCACTTTAGTTTGTATGGTGTGGTGTGTCAGTTCAGGTGGTCAGGATTACTACACAGATGAGGAAATGAATGTAAATTTAAAATAATTTCTAGATCTTGACAAGTTGTTTTGATCATAAAGTAAAATACTATATTGTTCAGTTCCAGATACCTGTGACTAAATGTTTTGTGCCTTTGTAGATACACTGTGATCTGTAAGCTGTAATGCACATGTGTAAATGATAAACTGAGGCATAATATTGTTGAAATTGCACTTATTTTTCTTAAGAAATTTCAGGTTGTTCATAATGTTTTGTAAAAAGATAGTTCATTAAATGTGAACATTTTCAGAATGTACTTGTACTTTTTTGCACTAAAACAAAGGGAAAAATTTGGAGTTGTTGTTATTTATAGGTTATCATGCTATGGTTTTATTGGTCCAGCCCAATTGAGATCAAATTGGGATATGTGGCCCCTGAACTAAAATGAGTTTGACACCCCTGCACTAGAGGCTACAAAGCAGTGGACACTGTTGAAGTTTCATTCACTCAGTCGCCTGCAGGGGGAGTAAAAGCCTGAAGCTCTGTGTTTCCTCTAAATCAGCAGGTTTCTAGAAAGTGAGCTGCTCTACAAATAACAGGTCTTCTGTCACTTTCACTTTCTAAAGGGCTGGACTCTATATATGTACCATTAGTGTACAAAGATAACCTTTGAATCATCTACACACACACACAGTAGAAACTGAGCATCTGTTTCATTGATTAACTGTTAAATATTGTGTGCTGAACATCTACACCTGTAAAGTCCATCCACTCAGACTTGCATACTGCCCTACATGTGTTCAGAGTTGTTTGATTCATATTGTTCACATGAACAATAAAGTATGTGCATGGCAACATGAATAGCCAATGACATCACACACCCACTCAACCACCACCTCACCCTTATGCCTTCTGGAGTCTGGTATAGAGCCTTGAAGTGCAGAGAGGCTCACATAAGGAAAAGCCTGATCCCTGCGGTTGAAGCCGCCTTAAACAGCAGGCCTAGATAAACAGGCCCGAATGTTTTCTGCTGTCTGTCAATTCATGTTACCACTGTTTTGTTGTGTTGCTGTCATTGTGTGCTGTTGATCTGTCTCTAGAACTACTTTGTGCACATTTCTGCAACTTTCTTTTTAATGTTAATGTTAATTAATGAATTTTTAATGTTAAAACCTCTGCAGTGCCTTTAGCAATAATAATAATAATAATAATAATAATAATAATAATAATAATAATAATAATAAACTGTAGTTTATGAAGAAAAGAATCATGACAGGTGAATTGTTATCAGCCGTGTCTGATAGATGAGATGCACTTTCTACACTCTGAAGGGAGAAAACCCAGATAATTACAAAGTCTGTTTTCTTCATACTAAATTGATTTGGGGTTTAAAATGAAATTGAATAGGTTTGATTTGAGGATTTGGTGAAGGTCACTGTCTTCACATACAGAGTTTTAAGACTGCTTATAATAAACTTTATTTGTAGAGAAACTTTCATACAAGAAATGCAGCTCAAAGTGTTTTACAGCAAATAAATTACATTCTAAGATCATGATAGAAAGCAACTAGACTTTTTTTGAAGACATGTCTCCTCTCTTCCAAGAGACGTCCTGTGTTCTTACTGACTGATGAGGAGTTCCAGGTATTGAACCTCTTATGAGGTCACTAACGCCTTGAGGTGTCACCTCAACGACTCTAACAATCACAGTAGTGCTGAGTGTGTCAGTGTCTGTCTCAAGTCTCAAGGTGTGAATAATGATAACCTGATCAGTTCTTCTGCTGGATCCACATTTTTTAAACATATGTTATTTATTATATATGAATTATAATTTAATCTTTTGTTTTTTCACGTTGTTTCATCATTTCATGTTGAATTTCCTGGTGCATGTTTTGCCTCAGACAGACAGAAGGGTATTTATCTGCTGTTCACAGAAACAAACCTCAAACATCCTCAGGTAGAAGAGCAGCTGTTGGACAACCTTTCAAAAACTGGTGGAAGCCACTTTTCAATCAATGGTGAATCTGAACTTATTTTGAATGCTAGGGTCAATTTAGAAACTCTTATGCTATCATAACTAGTTATCTCTCTCTCTCCCCGGTCTCTGTGTGTGAGGAGTGTGTGTGATTCATAAAGGAATGTGTGCAGTGATCTAACCTTGGACTTGTCTAGCCTGATGCATGGCATTTTTTTACCTCCACACCACAGCTTTAGCGTGAAGAGAAACTCACTTATAAGTAGCATCAGGGGTTCTCTGACCACAATCCTGAAGACATTACAAAGGCTCAAGAAATATTTTGTTCACAAAGTAAAGGAATATTGAATTGCAGGCATTCCTGGATAAGACAAGTTTCACTTCACTGTTGTCTAGTTTGGAAAATGGCTGAGGTCCCATGTGAGTTAAGATGTGACTCCTCACACAGCTGGCCAGCTGTGTGAGGAGTCACATCAGGCCAGCTGTGTGAGGAGTCACATCAGGCCAGCTGTGTGACTCCTCACACAGCAGGCCTGGGTTCTCCTTGCAATAGAAGCTAGATGGGCCCTCAGAGAAACCTCCGAGGTCAGTCGGTCACTCTACTATGACGTGTGAGCTCAACCACTATATATGTTGATATGTTTTTAAAAGTGTTAGAATTTACTTATGTTATTGTTATAATGTTATGTTCATTTCTTAACATAGTCTACTTTGAAAACCCCAATTTTATTTTACATTTGACCTTTTTTTGTGATTGTTGTGGTTTTGTGATTGTTGTACCTGATTTCACAGCAGCTTTTCTCAAAAGTTGTGATTTATGTTGCGATATTTTCAGGCGTTTTATATACGTATATATAACATACTGTATATAACATATATAATATATCTGAAGAAAATCCCCCAGTCCACATAGCCAATGCTTTACAAGATATCTTTGATCTTATTTGCAGTAGTGTTCTCTCTCTCTCTCCCTCTCTCTCTCTCCCTCTCTTTCTCTCCCTCTCTCTCTCTCTCTCTCTCTCTCTCTCCCTCTCTCTCTCTCTCTCTCTCTCTCTCTCTCTCTCTCTCTCTCTCTCTCTCTCTCTCTCTCTCTCTCTCTCTCTCTCCCTCTCTCTCTCTTCTCTCTCTCTCTCTCTCTCTCTCTCTCTCTCTCTCTCTCTCTCTCTCTCTCTCTCTCTCTCTCTCTCTCTCTCTCTCTCTCTCTCTCTCTCTCTCTCTCTCTCTCTCTCCCTCTCTCTCTCTCTCTCTCTCTCTCTCTCTCTCTCTCCCTCTCTCTCTCTCTCCCTCTCTCTCTATCCCTCTCTCTCTCTCTCTCTCTCTCTCTCTCTCCCTCTCTCTCTCTCTCTCTCTCTCTCTCTCTCACACCTCTGATCTTTGATTTCATTACATTTCCAGTTGCTATGTTGAATGAAGCTTTAACACTGTAATGTTAATGTTAATGTAAACATTTTATCTGAGACCTTTTATCCCGAAACTCTTTTCTTTATCACACACACACAGTTTGACATGCAAACAGGCATTCAGGCTACATTCACTTTAAACTACACTGACATTATCACTAACCACGCCCATTTAATCTAACTCATGTTGATCTTTCAGTTCTCGCAACAGATCTGGATGCAACAGCCTCTGTTATGGTGATATGTTCATTGTCCACACGTTTCAGCCATTCTCCAGGTGTGTTTTGCAGTATAAATGTGTTTGTCAGTCGGTGACTTTCGTTTGTGTTCCACCACAACTTTGCATGTGGTGCAAAACAATTAACCCCCGCTTTCATGTAGACCTCTCATGGTCTTTAGCTGTAATTTTCACTGCTAAATGTGAGACATTCATGTCAACATCTTCACGATCAGACACAAGGAAGTGAGTTTGGTGACGTACAAGTATCACTCTCAACATCTGAGACTGATTTGATTAGTGAATCTCACCGCAAACTATGACGATTGGACAAAAGTTGTAAATAAGTTGCGGCGATTGGACACATAGTTGTGATCGCGACATCGCAAAATCCTGGAGGGACTGATTATCATCCAACCATCCATTTTCCTCCTCATATCCAGGGTTGGGTAGTGGGAGCTAAGGCTAAGCAAGGTATTCCAGACTAACACTTTCCAGCTGTGACATCTCCTCCACCTAGACACTTGGGCCCCGTTTACATGGCAGCATTTTAGCTGAAAACGGAGAAGTTTTTTCTTAGCGTTTTCAAAACCTTCTGCGTTCACATAGCATCGCTTCTGAAACGATCCCCGTACACAAAGATCGGCGAACATGACTGAAAACGCTGTAGTCTGTATACCAAGACAGTAGTTGGTGCCGTAACTTTTCAAAATCAACATTACAGAATACGATCACAGTGGTGGCTCAACAAATCTACAAACTCATTAGAGTCTGCAGCACAAACAAAACTGGACAGTCCAACATTGTTCTGGCCATAGTAGGTTGATTGCTGTCTGTGTGCACGACAAAGGATGATAGGAACCGTAATAGGCATGTGCCAAGCGGGGCTGTGTTGTCATTGTTTTCAGCCAGAGTTGCATTTTGTTCATTTACATGACACGGATACTGTGGCGCTTTGTAAAGTTTTCTTTCTGGAGCCCGTTTTCAAAAGTTTGCTGTTTCAGTCCCTGGAAACACTGTTCTTGTATAAAGGGACGGCCTAGACGCAACAAAACATTTCTGTTTTTGGGTGAACGGCCTCTAGGTTTTCCCATGTTTAGTTGTTTTGCTTGTCTGTTTGAGGTGCGAGATTGAACGGTTGCTGATTGGAGGGCTGATTCCTGGATGAGCTGCACCTGGGCCCGTTGCACTGATCCTATAAATACTGCCCACTTTCAACATGGCTCTCTCTTCCTCATTCCCTCCCTGGAGCAGATCAGACGACAGCTGTAGTACTTTTGTTGGCTTTTAACACATTATGTTGTAAATAAATGACTCTATTTAGCCACCAACTTGTGTTGTCTCCCATTCTTGTTACAGTCTTTAAGCCAGGCCATAACACAGCTCATCCTGGAGGATCCTGAGGTGTTCCCAGACCAGATGAATTCCTATACCAAGTTCTGGGTCTACCCCAGGCTCTCCTCCCAGTTGGACATGCCTGGAAAACCTCCCAAAGGGAGGGACCATGGTGTCATCCCAATCAGATGCCTCAGCTGGTATCCTTTCAATGCAAAGGAGCAGTGACTCTACTCCAAGCTCCCTTCAGATGTCCGACCTTCTCACCCTATGTCTATTGCTGAGCCCAGCCACCCCCACCAACCCACCAACAGCTCATGACCATAGCTGAACACTGGAACGTAGATTGGCTGGTAAACTGAAAGCATAAAGCACCTGTAGACTGGGCGAGTGGCACATTTACAACAATACAATACATCTGAATCAATTTATAATATTTTGTGTCACTAGTACTGTATTATCCTGGTTGAAGTCCTACCTCACTGACTGGCACCAGTTTGTTTCCATTCCATTTCCATAGCTGTCCCACATCACCTGTAACCATGGTGTCCCCAGAGCTCAGTTCTTAAACCCTTACTCTTCATTATCTACATTCTTCCAATTGGATATAATGTGTTGCCATGGCCTCAACTTCCACTGCTTTGTTGACGACACACTTTACATAAACACTAAGTCCTCCGACATCCTACCACCATCTAACTTGACAATGTGTTGATATTAATGACTGGATGACCTGCAGTTACTTAAAGCTTAACCAGGGTTAAACTGAGGCTATCAAACCTTGTCCATCCATCTATTTATGACTTCCTTTTTTGCCGAGGTGGAAAATCTTAGTGTTATTTGGGACTCCACCCTCTACTTTGACACAGAAATCAAGAATGTAATCAAAACAGCATTTTCCACCTGAAGAACATGTCTACATGAGGCTCTTCTCTCTTCCATTCTGTTGTAGAGAATCTAATCCCTGCTTTTATCACATCCAGACTAGACTACTATAATGCCCTTCTTCTTGGTGTACCCTCTCAGGGATTAAAAAGTCTGCAGCTGTTCTCTGCCACACAGTCTTGGGAGTCCATCACAGCGACCCTTCAGCTTCTGTACTCTCTCTTAAATACTGCATCTGTGTTAAAGTACTTCTCCTAGTTTATAAAACTCTCCAAGGCTTGGTGCCTTCCTTCCTATCCAGTCTCTGATGCCAATCTTCTCTCTACTCCCCCCTCCTTTCTCTGGTCCATGAGTGACTGTGTTCAGATCAGCCTTTCCTTTTGAGTAATAGTGTATAAATTTGATCTGTTTTTAGTTATAATATATTTCATTGTTGTTCTTTGTTCTTCTTTACTATGAGGTGGGAAGTCTCATAGTTGTAAAATATGTGGGAAACATTTCAGAGAGAATAGAACTTTGACAGTCCACATGAGAATCCACACAGTTGAGAAACCTTACAGCTTTAAAACATGTGGGAAACATTACAGATACAATAGTGATTTGTCAAAGCACAAGAGAATCCACACAGATGTGTAGGGAGAGCAGATCTTCCCCTCTGGTCACTCATGGAAGACAAGAGGGGAGGTTTCTTTTCACTGATATTTCATGTTGGAAAGACCATCAAAACAGTCCCTCTTGGGGTTGGGAAGGATTCTTCTGCCAAAGGTCGTATAAACAAACTTTTTTCTTTATCCATTCTGTTTTCTGAACTGAATACACTTCTAGGATCACAGTGTCAAGATGAGCCATTCCTAACCCAAACACAAAGATTTACAACCCTGAGAAACAGGAGTGTTTCTCCAATAACAGTTAACAGCTGGAGGTAAATACACTTATGGGCCCCTCGGGGGTCAATTTGGACAATTGAGTAGATGACTGGAGAATATCACACATTCTTCTGATCCTTCCAACTCAAGCTACCGGATAACCTCATGGAACAAACTCTGGACGCTTTGATAAAACTAATACAACTCAAAGACCTCATATAATGTAAAGGTTTCTTTTTGTTATAATGAATGTATATTATCATGTTAAGCTACAAATATATGTGTAAAATCCTATCCTATCTTCCACCCTGCTGTGAACTGCTGATTAGATTTGTGCCAGGCCTGTCATAAAATCCCAGGTTGCTTTCCTGAGTTTGCTAAAATCATCATTCCTCCTCTGTTAGACCAAAACCTGACATTAATATAAATCAGTGATTGAGTCAACCAGGCCTCATGTAATGTTACTCAGTCTTTTTAAAAATGATAGTCCAACTCTCATTTTTATACCATTTAAAATGATAAAGTTACTCAGAACTGAATTTGACAGTTTTTCCATGTATCCACACTGTCATCTAGTGGCCCTGAATAAAAGGGCTCTAATATGTGATATGAATTCATCCAAAATCTGTACTGCATTTGTTAACCAAATCATATCTGTTTTCATGATCTGTTCACATGCTCATGATGTTGAAGTCATTTCTCATGTTTGGTAGCTTAGAATCATCTTGCCGATCTAGTTAATCATGTATGTTGGAGTCTAATATTAGAAATATTTGTTTGATTTCTATCATTTTATGCTTATATTGGAAGCCATAATTACCGTTGACTGCGGTGACGAGAAGTATGTGAATGTTGCAAGCGGTGTCAAATTAAACAACTGTAGAAATGACAACATAATCTGGCCAACTAAAATAGAAGTAATTCTACCGCAAGTTGGGCGAGGACGGCACGCCCAAATAGCGGCCGGACATAAAAACCAACTGCGCCCTTTTTGTGGGGTTCAGTTGTTCTAAAGTTGTCTAAGTTTCAATTGTGTGCAGAGTTTTTCCGTTTTTCAAGCCTCTTGATTTTCCAGTTTGTTAGTTCATTTGAAGTCTATTATTTAATTTTGAAATTTCCTCCAGAGTTCTTATTTTGTACGTTTTTAAAAAAAACTTTTACCACGTTATTTAAAGTTTTACCAAGTTCCAGAGCCTTGATGAATTTCGCTTAATAGTCTTGTAATTAATGCCACTGCGTTCCAGCGGGGGAAGCTGCGCTGGAGAGCCATGCAGTGGAAGGAGCTGAAGCGACAGTCTGGATCCCCTGCTGATAACGATATCTGAGGACAATGCTGTAAAAGTAGGCAATGAATCACCTGATGTGGCTGTGATAAGAGCTGATGCCAGATAGTCCTCTGAATTTAATCCAATTAGAATAATTAGATTATTACCCCAGTGTTTGTTTAGCTTACCTCTTTCACATATCACCACCATTGCTAAACTCATTGGTCATTTGAGACAATTGGGAGACAATTCAATTTCTGTGGGTCATGGTCAAAATGTGCAGTTTTCACAACTAAATTTGCAAATAAATAAATGAAAATTATTTAAATGATTAAATAAATTAATAGACGACACGGAAGCCATACCTTTGAAAGAAATGTGGATAAAGAAGAAGATCACATGCAGGCGAGTAGCATTTTATTGGCAAAATATTCCGTTTCTGTAGTTCATGGTCAAAATAAGAAGGTTTCACAAATAAATTAGCAAATAAATGAAAACAATTTAAATAAAGATGAAATAAATCAATAAACAAAAAAGAGGAGGAATCCTAGGGGTTCTCTGCAGGTTTGAGTTCCTCATTTAGATCATTAAGTTTTAATGCATTCTTCTTTTCCATAACTTTCAGTGACAAGAAATAATAAAGTAATAATAATGAAGTAATGAGTTCCTTCTGAAAAATGTGGAAGTTTGGTTTTGTCTTCTGGAAACTATCCTTATGTAGAGAGATTTATCCTTTTAGTTTTTCACTTTGCTCATCAGAAAAAGATTTATGATTTAGACCAAATCTACATCTTTAAGAATTCTCCAGAAGGATATGTTCCATTAAAAATTTTAAAGTGGACTTCCTTTACTTTTAGTCCAAATCACTTTCATTTAAATGAAAGCTTTATCCAAATGCCAACAAGACATGTACAGATGTCACTACTGTTGGAAGTTATGAAATATATGCAATACTCATTTGTTCTGTTTAAATTAATATACTTAATTAACCCAGTCTGGAAGGACAGTTTTTAATAAGCTGTCTGGAAAGACAGGACAGGTCTTATGACCTGGTTAGAAAACAAAGCCTAGAAAAGAAAAAGAAACCCCCCCCCCAAAAACACAAGGAGGAATATGTCCACAAGAGAACCGACGACAAGAAGAATCGTCTGATAGATGACATTTTGCCTTCCTGTGCTTTTATTATCTTAATATTAATAAATTTGATTTGATTTTAATGTCTCACCTGTATGACATTTTTCTTATTTGACTAAGAGTTTGATCTTATGTTAATGATATTTGATGTGATATATGTATATAAAGAAGAATAAAAGTTTTTATTATTTGTTTGAAGGGATTTTGAAGAAGTTTATTACTGAAGATCTTAACATGTTGTGTTTTGACATCAGTAACTGAAAGATAGAAAGGTGTGTTTCCTATATTCAAATATTATTTCATCATTTAAACATCATTTTCATTGTTGAATTTTGAATTTTACTTATTAATCATTTTGATTTACTTTTACTCAAGTAATCATTTGTTTTATTTTCATTTTATCTCAAGTCATTTAATCATGTTTTACTGAGTCATTTCCTCGTGTGTTGTGATGAGATAATGTCTGCCATGATTCTTGAGTCTGAGAGGAGGGGGGGGGCTAGCAGATGAACCCGAGTAGCCTTTACGTGCCCTTTGAACTTTTTCTAGCCGAGGGGCGGAGGAGGCTCGGACCTTGACAGAACCAGTCCATTCTGGTGGGGAAGTCCCGATCCTGGCTGGAGAGTCCCGGGGAATTTCTCCTCATCTTGCACCTGCAGGATGCTCCCTATAAAAGCGACTGCCGGAGTCAGTCGCCTCTCTCTTGAAGCTCTCAGAAGCTTATCAAGCCTGTGTTATCCGTGCCTAGATAACTCAAACCCCCTTTTAGCTGCATTTGGGAAAAGGGTAGAATGCTTTCCAGAAGGCTGTGCGATGTATGGAGCATGAGAAAGAAACACGGGAGGGCATGGTTTAGGAATTTAGATAGCATGTTGTAGGTGTAGAAAACCCTACAACACCTCGGACTCAAGATAATGACATTTTAATTTTTGTTTTATTTAAATTTTTAAATTTTTTTTTAGACATATAAAGGATTGTGGTGTTTGATATACTAGATTTTAGTTAATAAAACCCGTCGAAAGATAAGAAGCCTTCTGTGGTTTTATCAGTAAATTAGTGCACAACCAAGCACACACATCAGAGTCGAGGTTCCGCTACGCCCCCTGAGGTAAGCTCAGCAGCATTCACACTACGGCAACACGACTGATAGCTTTGAAGCAAACACACATCACATAATAGGAGAGAGAGGAGTGATAGGGACCTGACCCTGGGTCAACATAGGGAGTGAGCCCAGTAAGTATTTTATAACTGTTAAGAACTTTTAAGGGTCGGGATCTCTACATGCTTCTTGAGACGGAGGACTCCGGGAGAGGCTGTGAGAAGGGCTTATTACTGAAGATATTTCTTATAGGGGTGTAAGCTCCGCTCACAGAGGCCAGTGGGTAGAATCACATAGGAGGGCCGTCTCTGCCCCTCTCCTCTTCCCACATCCCTACTCCTCAATGTTCACATGCCACCTAAAGTCGAGGACTAGGCCGGTGATAGAGGGACGGTTGATGTAGGGGCCCACGGTAGTAACCGGACAGGGCAGAGAAACTATTGTTTTTCCAGCAGTAGTTGCAGTGTGAACCAACAACCACCAGGTGCCACATGTAGCACAAGAATGCAGCCTTTCTCTTGCGTGGGCTGTGTCTTACCCTGCCCTGTACACTGATATTAGAGCAGCGGTAACCTTAATAATGATAACTTTTATTATTTCTACTATTATTTATAATAAAAATATATTATTATATATAATATATTATTATATTTTTCTACTATTATTACTTTCTAACTTAAGTTACCCAGTGAGCAAATCGTTCTCCAGATCACGTCAATAATAAAAGCGGACTATGATTATTCTTGCACACTCCTCTCTCCTCCCTTCCTTCGTCTTCTGGGCTATTCTTCTGTGGGCTTGGTGTTCTGCTCTGGTGTGCGGTGCAAGTTCGATACTGTTTTTGTTTTGTTTTTTAGTAAAAGACGACCTTTAACAATTACAGTGCAGATGGAGGATGGTTTCTTTTATTTAGTGGTACTGTTCTTCCAGAGGATGATGAAGCTGTAGCTCATACACAACTTGGATACGCTGTTCCAGGTCACACTGATAAAGTTGATATAACGTCCAAAAATAGATGTATAAAAAACTTCATTCTTACTCAAATGGGGACGTGCACAGGACATTACCAATGTCCGGAAATCATGTATCTTTGACGTGATATGTTTTGTATTTACCTTCTGTATTGTGCCAATAAAGTAGGCCTATTTCACAACTGACATTACAGTTCGATCTCTTTAACACATCCAGGATTAGTGTGACAGGGGGGGAGAGAATAGTCGCAGAGAGGGTTCTAAGTAATGAGCAATTAGCGAGACCATTATTATTATAATATGACAATGTGTGCGTGTGTTTCGTTTGATTATAATTGCATAATTATCATCATTTAGTTGGATCTTACATTCTGTTTTTCTTTTTTCGTTTTGATAATAATTAACACTTTATGATATCATTATCCAGATCAAGTCAATAATAAAAGTGGATTATGATTAATCTCGCGCACTCTTCTCTCTTCCCTTCCTTCATCTTCCTGTTCCAACAGAGACCGTGTGCTTCACCTAGAGCAGAGGTCTTCAACAGGGGGTCCGCGAAATTTTTGGTTGATTAGACAATTTTTTATTTTTTTTAAATTTTTCATTTATTTCATAATTTTTTTCCCCCACAATTTAAATGTCTTTAAATACACATTAACATGAATCCAACATATTGTAGCGAACGGATAAATGGAGGCAGAAGACGTTATCTTTCAGTCAGCAATGCACACATTCAGCGACACACAGGAGCTCTGCTGGGCACCAACTCACAGCATGAGACAGCACCTGTCCCTCCAAGCCTCCTGTACACAAAGAGGAGGACCCGCCCCTATCGCTGCTGTGCCAATCACGAGGCCGCATGTTACACGGTGGCTCTGTCAGGTTCCCCGTGATTGGCACGGGGAACCTGACACATTTTTTTTAGCCTATTCAGTCCCCAGCTGACTAAGATCCCAGACACTAGGACGCACGCTACAATATTATTGAAAAGAAGATACCTTTGTAAAAAAAAATAGAACAAATAACAAATAAAAAACGACGAGATTTAGTTCACCCACGAATCCTTTTGAAATCATTTTTGCAAGATATTCGTGGTCTAAAACACTGCGAGTACACTGGGTGTATGTGTGCCATCCACAGATGGCTTGAGGATTCACTGTCCCTTCTACATGTATGTTTAAAATAAAAACATGAATCTGTGAATTATTTTAATAGCTCAGTGTTGTATGCAAGATGTATGTTTATAAAAGGCAGTGGCACGGCCACCCTGTACCTTGCACGTTTAAAATAAAAACATGAATATATGAACCTGTGTATTATTTGAATAGCTTAGTATTGAATGCACAATAACAGGGTAGCTATGTTTATACATGGCACTAGGCCCAGTTTAATATAAAACACAATTTTATACAATATATATAGTAGGGGGTCCCTGCTCCATCTCCCCATCAGCTTGGGGGTCCTTGGCCTGAAAAGCGTTGAAGACCCCTGCTTTAGAGTATTCTTCTCTGTGGGCTTGGTGTTCTGCTCTGGGTGATCGCCGGATCGATAATGTTTTGTTTTGTTTTTTTAATTAAAAGATGACCTTTTACAATTACAGTGCAGATGGAACATTGTTTCTTTTATTTAGAGGTACTGTTCTTCCAATCTGTTACGAGGATGATGAAGCTGTAGCTCATACACAACTGGGAGCTGTCCCAGGCCACACTTATAAAGTTGATATAACGTCCAAAAATAGACGTTTAAAAAAACTTTCATTCTTACTCGTCCAGAAGACATTACAGATGTTCGGAAATCATGTATTTGTGATGTGATCTAGACAATGGTCTGCTCTCGGATAAATTTCGGGTGTGTTATCCACCAAAAGGAGGAAATATATCAAAATGCGGCACTGTAATGCACAAATCAGCCTTAAAACAACGTTATAACTACCTATTTGTCCAGAGACAGCAGATACACACGCTAGACGTGTATTTTTGCTATAAAGAAAATGTCGATAATACATATCTGAAATGGCAGTAAACTAATTGGATCTTACATTCTGCTTTTCTTTTTTCGCTTTGATAATAATTTGCACTTTATGATATCCACAGTTTCAGCACAGCCTGTAGTACCACTGGTGTAAAAATAAAGTTATCTTTGATTCAGGCTACTCCCGCCTGGAATCAATGAGACCTTATTTTGTTATCATCATTTAGTTGGATCTTACATTATGCAGTTTCGATCTCTTTACCACACCCAGGATTAGTGTGACAGGGCTGAAATATGGGGGGAAGGTGTGATTTACTGTTTGCCGCTATTGTCACTACAAATGAGAAGCAATTCACACATAAAGTTAGGGTGACCAGATGTCCCGCTTTGTGCAGGACTGCACAGCATTTTTATCCCTTGTCCCACGTCCTGCATTTTGATTCGCTCTACTTTTGAAAAGTCAACACGTCAGGACAGACGTTTTCTAAAATTGGTATCTTATCCAATGGCTGTGAAGAAAGCCTTTCAACGTGGGGGGGTTGTGTGTGGGGCTGTCAATTACAAGTGGGTCAAGCGCAGGTAAACCTGTCACTGTCTATGATGCCTTAGCGGCAAAAAATGATGGGAAGATGTCAGAGTTAAAAACACCAGAGGACCAACTCCAATGTGGCACCATTTTCTGTGGCTTCAGGTTTTGTTTTATGTAATATTTTATTTTATGCCTACATTTTTATGAAATGCAGTAGTTTAATTTGGGATAGGAGGGTAAATTGACAGACTTGATGTGAATAATGCTGCTGCTTTTTTTATTATATGGTTCTATTATCTTCAGTGTATGGGTCGACATGACAAGTGTGAATAACTTTAATATTATAGTGTTTGGGAGGCACAGTCATGTGTTAATATCTGTTGTTGGAGAAAATATAGGTAGGATCAGACTTTGAGTGCATGAATGTTCCTTGATCTAAATGTGTTACTTTTCTCTCTGGGATATACTATGGGAACGCCCTCACTATTATATGCCCACATGATATACACCATTTTAAAGCACCAGTAGAATACTACTTGTTTTTTTCAGCAACTTTATTAACTTGAACATGAAAATGTATAACAATTGTGGCAATGTAACATTATAATATATATAATATACAAAGTACCAGACAGAGAAGTTCAATAAATAACCTGTCACTAGGCTTTTGTCAGACTTTAGAGCAACTACAGACAGATGCTGGTGTGTAATTACACTTGCAATGAGTTTATTTCTGCACAACAAAAACAATGCAGTGTGTATTTGCTGTCATGCATCAGAAAACTCCTCTTTTAGATGAAACAACTGTCACTACTTGCTATGAAATACAACATACAACAAATTTGTTCTTATGAAGCTTTTTTGATCAAAGCCCCCACTAATGCCTTAAAGGCGACACCCAATGAAGAAAGTTTACTCACAAACTCTGGACTTAATAAAACTTGATTGAAAATGAGATGCACATCTGACAATTTTTGCAGATTAATTATTTCAAGGAATAACATATGAGCTAAATATAAACCTGGTAGATGAATCAATTTCTGCAATAGTCGACATATTTTTCAAATATCAAATGTTATTACCTCTGCCAAGGGAGGAGGTTATGTTAATGCCGGCGTTGGCTCGTTTGTTAGTTGTTTTGTTAACAAGATCACACAAAAAGCAATGAACAGATTTTGATGAAATTTTCAGCAGATGTCAGAAGTGGCCCACAGAACAATTGAGTAGATTTTGGTGGTGATCTGGATCACCGTCTGGATCCAGGAATTTTTTTTATAGGATTACACTGCCACATGTACACTTGTAATGTAATGATTACAAGGCTCCACAAGATGAGGCACAAAATGATTGAAATCTTAACCTCCGGTGCTGGTGCTGTGGCCGTCCTGACAAATATATCTCATTCATTTATTTATGTCCATATTACAGCTTATGAATTTCACCAAAACATTACCCCATTTTACCCATTTTCTCCTGCCTGTGTGTGTGGTTTTGAGTTTTGTGTGTGGGGACGAGTGAGGCGCGATGACATGGGGAAACTGAGCTGCCTTGGCGGAAGTCTGTGCTCTCCGAGTGCTTTCTAGTTGCTTTCCAGTTTATAGTAAAAAAATCTGAAATCATGAAATGTCAGACACCCAAATAAATGTTATCATTCCTGGAGATTTATTGCACAAACGGCTCTGCTGCTGTAGCATGACCCTGACCACGGATCAAAACAGCAACAAGTGCCCCAGTGTTATCTGAGGATGGCACCTTAAGTCCAGACCCAAACGGTGACATGTGTCCAGCGATTCCTCAGCATTCTCCTCGGCATCTGGGAGATGCCACCGGAAATGCCCAAACTTGGTGCCGATGCCGCGATTTGCACCAGCTTGTACCACGGTCAAGAGGAGAATACAGCTGTCATACATCAGGGAGCCTTATCAAGGACCGGTCTCTTAGAAAGGCTCACATCTGTTACTGCTGGGACAGTGCACACATAGGGTGAGCAAAAGAAAAATGTGCCCCCCACACAATGACAACATAATGAAGTTAGAAATGCATACCAGCATCAAGGCCAATAGTTTACTCTTGTATGATATGCAAATCTGTAACTACAACCACTAGATGTGTGGATATATCTCCAAAAGTATAACAATTATGTCAAAAAAAGTTTGTGTGTAGCTGAAGCCTCGGGATCACCTCTCAATCATCACTTCTGACCCACTGGAGGTGGGTGCCTGTATTTTTATTACTATAATTCTTTATTATGGTCCAAGGTGCAGGTTTCATTACTCTTTACGAGTAATTACAGTGTCAGTCTTAGTGATTTGCTGTCATAAAGATACTACCTGTCCCAGGATCATGTGAGGTTAGTGCTTTTGACTGACATGTTATTTGGGAAGGAACATTGTAATCTCTTCTCAGGTATCAGTCAGGAACAGGTGGAGTCACTCTCAGTGTTCTGCAGAAGAAATATTACAATGAAGGAGCTGAAAAACAGCATGGAAGGAAAAGTATAAACTGGAGGACAGATCCAAGCTCCTTGGGTGGTCAGATGATTTGCAACAGACCATATCTGAAATAAAATGAGAAAATGTCCTACTGCATATTAAGTTGTTCTTTGTTAGGACGGACTGACTCAATAACGACTCATAAATCCCTCAAGGCTGTGAGGCAGTGGACACTGTTGAAGTTTCATTCACTCAGTCGCCTGCAGGGGGAGTAAAAGCCTGAAGCTCTGTGTTTCCTGTAAATCAGCAGGTTTCTAGAAAGTGAGCTGCTCTACAAATAACCAACAGGTCTTCTGTCACTTTCACTTTCTAAAGGGCTGGACTCTATATATGTACCACTAGTGTACAAAGATAACCTTAGAATCATCTACATGCCACACACAGTAGAAACTGAGCATTTTAGTGATTAACTGTAAAACTAATATGCAGCACATCTACATCTGTAAAGTCCATTCCCACTTGCATACTGCTCTACATGTGTTCAGAATTGTTTGGTTAATATTGTTCATATTTTTACATTATTTATCCATATTGTTTGTTTAAACATCTTGTGGGTAGGGCAATAGTTCAAAAAGAGGAGAAGACTAGCATTTAGTAGAATTTCTCATGAACAGTATTTAAGAATTTATCACTACCTTGTCATGAAGTTGTTAAAACCCATGCAGTGCTGTTAGCAATAATAATAATAATAATAACAATAACAAACTGTAGTTTATGAAGGAAAAAATGATTTAAATGAATCAATGTACTTTCTACACTCTGAAGGGAGAAAACCCAGATAATTATAAAGTTTGTGATAAATAACAGGTTGTTTCTTCATACTAAATTTATTTGGGGTTTAAGATTAAATTGCATAGATTTGATTTAGGGATTTAGTGAAGGTCATGTATTGTATATGATCCTAGTTTTTTGGTTCCTCTTATGTTGATAGGTTTATGTCTTGTATTAGTTCCTCTGTTTCCTGTTTTATTATGTTAGCTTTCTTACTTGCCTTGTGTTTTGCTTTACACTTCCTGTTGTCTTCTCTTATGATCTGTTTTACCCCTTTGGTTCCTGTCTGTGTTTTAGTCTCTGTGTTTAGTTCCATTTTCCTCACTTTCCCTTTGCTCATGTATTCTCTGTCTACTAGTTTATTGCTGCATCCTCCTTGTGTCTTCCCCCTTAATAGTTTCCCTCCAGTGTGTGATTGTCTGATTGTCTCCACCTGTTGTTGTTCTACAATATATACATATATATACGTATATATATATGTATATATATATACGTATATATATATATACATATATATATACATATATATGTATATATATATATACGTATATATATATACATATATATATATACGTATATATATACGTGTATATATATATATATATATACGTGTATATATATATATATATATATATTTATATATATAAAAAAATATTTATATAAAAAATATATATATAAATATATATATATATATTATTTTTTTTTTAGACTTGGGTCAACCCACGACTCATTTATATTGAGACACAGTGTTGGGCGTAACCTTGCTGCTGGAGCTGTGTGTGATGGATGGCTTCTACGTTAGAATAATCAACGTAAAAATCCTAGAAATGTTCTCTTTTCTCTGTTGTAGTTGTCTAACCTGTTCAATAACCTCCTAGGATACTTCTAGGTATGCCCTCGGTGGCTGCTCACCCCTTTCCTCAACCCACAGAGTGCAGTGGACAGGAACTATAATGTGCGCCACAGCCAGGCACGCGTGGTTGTGGAGCGCACCATCGGGCTCCTGAAGGGCAGATGGCGATGTCTTGACGCTTCAGGAGGAATTCTGCTTTACAAGCCCAAAAAAGTGTGCAACATTGTGAGGGCGTGTGCTGTGCTTCACAACGTGGCACAGATGAAGAATGTACCCTTACCCCCCATGGTTGTGTTGAACCGGACCCTGACCCCTTTCCCCCAAATGTTTGAGGCAAACACTGGTGCCATGCTCCAGCGTGTTAATGAGATGCATCGGTTGTAAAAAAGATGACACGAGGTATAGAAATGACTATTTATTTGCCAGATGTTTTAGTGAAGTGCTAATTTCACCCAACACATTTTTAATTTCTCGCAATTCTTTTGCATTTCATTTATTGCACTGATTGTATCATTTTGCCACCTTTCCTCTGCTGCACCACCACTGACCCCTCTGGCACATGCAGCAACTACAAAAGAGAAACTATTTAGTGATTAAAGTTCCATTTTTTGTAAATAGAGTCCAATTTTGTGTGCATAAATGTGTTAACACAACCTGCATATGTCTGGTTTACATTTGTTTAAAACAAATGAATACAATCTTTCTACTTGAGTCATGCCATCCGCCCTGCATGGAATCTGTGTACCGTACCCCATTTGGTGACGCCTGGTCGATGTGTTGTTTTAGGCCAGGCGTCCATTATGGTCATTAGGTTGATTAGTTCCAGCCCCAACTTCTGCACAGAGTGCTGGTCACCTGTTTATTCTAAACTTATTAGTATTAAGCCTCCCACATATCAAAGTTGAACAAAACTCAACACTGCACTCCCCGGGACTCCAAGCAAGTTACATGCCAAGTTTGAAGTAGATCAGATGAACGTTTTTCAAGATAGGTAAATTACAGATGGACAGACAGACTGACCGATTCCTCACATTATTTCAAAAAGTAAGATAATCAAAAACAGCATTTTCCACCTGAAGAACATGTCTACATGAGGCTCTTCTCTCTTCCATTCTGTTGTAGAGAATCTAATCCCTGCTTTTATCACATTCAGACTAGACTACTATAATGCCCTTCTTCTTGGTGTACCCTCTCAGGGATTAAAAATTCTGCAGCTGTTCTCTGCCACACAGTCTTGGGAGTCCATCACAGCGACCCTTCAGCTTCTGTACTCTCTCTTAAATACTGCATCTGTGTTAAAGTACTTCTCCTAGTTTATAAAACTCTCCAAGGCTTGGTGCCTTCCTTCCTATCCAGTTTTCTGCAGCCATACTCATCTTCTGGCTGACTCTGTTCCTCTGATGCCTATCTTCTCTCTACTCGCCCCTCCTGGCTCTGCTCTATGGGTGACAGGGCCTTCAGTGAGGCTGGACCAAACCTCTGGAATGCTCTCCCTCTGGGTTCAAGCCAGGGAACATCTGTTGTTTCTTTTATACCACAACTAAAACTGTGTGTTGGATCAGCCTTTCCTGTTGATTCATAGTTTAATATATTTCATTGTTGTTTGTTTTTTTAACTAGTAATTTAATTCTTTTACAATGGATTGACTGTTTAAATGGTTTTTAAGTGTTCTTGGGTGACTTTAAAGGTGCATACAAATAAAATTATTATTTTTATCAATGGGCAAAGTGAAGTTGTTGTTTATTAGGATGGACTGACCTACAATAATTCCAGTAAGCTGTAAGGCAGAGGATGCTGTTGAAGTGTCATTCACATAGTAACCAGCAGGGGAATGAAAGTTTGAAACACAGAGAGAGTTTCTTGTAAATCAACAGGTTTCTGGGAAGTCAGCTGATCCAAATAACCACACAGAGACATGTTCATTGGTCAGTTTCTAAAGGGTGGGGCTCTGATAACTTTTGGACCCTATATGACTATGAATATGCTTTGATTGCAGCTGAACAACTCACAACAACTCATAGGGTCGTCTGCTCTTATCTGGTTCAAACTTAAGACTTCAGGGTGAGTAGCTTCCTGCAACTATTTATCTCAGTGAAACATGAGGCGAAGGTTCTTATCACTGTCTAAAACAAGAAGGCTGAGATACAGACCGGCCCTGAAACTTGTAATTTTACTGTCTGTGTAAACTGATGTCTCCATCCACTGTGGAATACTTCAGCTTTTTATGGTGATGATTAGATTAAATTAAATTATGTGCACACCTTAAATTGATCTGGTGTGTTTGAGGTTTCCTGCATCTTAATGTGATGTTTTAAAGGAAGAGGGACAAACATTGGATGATTTCTAAAGATATAGTGTACATGTCAGGTTGTTCTGTTGGTTATGATGCTTCATGATCAGCAGCATGTAAGGAGGCGTCTGTGTAGCTGTGGTTTTACCTTAAATCAACCCTCATCCTGCTTTGTAGAGCACGTTTTTGGTTTTAATTTTCCCCCAGCCACACTTTGTATAGTCTGTGTGCTACTGCTGGTGCTGATCAGTGATTAGAGGTCACATTGTAAATCAGCCATTGTCTCATTTAGAATCCCATCACTGATTTTATGTCTATATAGATATGTGTTACATGATGTTAGAGCATTGAAGGATCACATTTTCTACTATTTCCCAAAACTCAATAGTGACTTTTGAACTTCTTGTTTGCTCCAGTTTTCAGGATCACCATGAGTAGTCCAGTGGATAAAAAATCAGCTGAAGAAATTAAAGCAGCTCTGCAAAATAATAATCAAGCTTTGGCTCATGCTAAGATCAAGGAGTGTTTGGAAAAGGCGAACAAAATTCCACTAAATATTGCCATCACTGGAGAGTCCGGCTCTGGTAAATCCTCCTTTGTTAATGGATTTAGAGGCATAGACGACTCGGATGAGAAAGCTGCTCCTATTGGTTGCACTGAAACAACCAAAAAGGTCACAAAATACCCACATCCAAGCTATCACAATGTTACCATATGGGATCTTCCTGGTATTGGTACCATGAAGTTTCCAGCTAATGAGTACCTGGAGCATGTTGGATTCAAAAAGTATGACTTCTTCATCATCATCTCAGACACACGCTTCAGAGAAAATGATGTAAAGCTCGCTAAGGAGATTCAGAGGATGGGCAAAAAGTTCTACTTTGTTCGCTCAAAGATTGACAACGATCTACTGGCTATGAAAAGAAGTAAGAAGGGTTTAAGTGAAGAAGAGATTCTTGCACAGATCAGGAAAAACTGCACTGAAGGTAAGTGACTTCTGTCATCTTTAATAATAATAATGAGATCAATTACTCAAATCCATCATTTAAACCAGCCACAGAAAACAACAGTTTAGAATTGAGTGTTTATTTCAGGGTTATGTCATCTTTCTACATCCATAAGAGCAGAGCAGAGCAGAGACAGAGACGTAACCTGAATGCTACATTTATAGACAATAATCTGACCTCACACCCCGCCTACTGTCATTGGCTGGAGGCTACAAGACCACTACCCTAAAGCTGACGAGCAGAAATGTCCCCAACACAGCAAAGTAAGACTAGAAATAAAATACAGACACACTCAGGGTCTCAGCACCACCACACACTTCGTGAGTGATGATTGACAGGTGTTGCTGATGCTTCAGCTGCACACAACCATATTTATCATTGAAATATACCCACATATAGTGTTTGCAGATGGACTAATGAAAAATGTCCCTATAACATAAACTAAATATAATAGAGTTAAAAAATAATTATTCTTTTGATTATTAATGATTATCAAACTTGTTGTTTGTTTTATACATTTTAAAGCTGTAATACATTTCTGTATCTTATCATCATATCATTTTGTGCCACAGGTCTTGAAAAGGCAGGTGTGAAGTCTCCTAAAGTCTTCCTGGTGGCCAGGTTTGATCTCCACCTGTATGACTTCCCTCTCTTGCAGCAGACTCTAGAGAAAGACCTTCCTGAACACAAAAGAAATGTTCTCCTGTTTGCCATGCCCAATATCAGCCTGGAGGTCATCAACAAGAAGAAAAAGGCCTTCCAGGATAAAATTACAGCTTTTGCTTTGATATCTGCAGGTGGTGCACTTATACCGATTCCAGGGGCATCAGTCGCTCTTGATCTGGGTTTGTTTGTTACGGTTACCATGCAATACATGGTTGGGTTTGGTCTTGATGAAGAGTCTCTGAAGAGACTCTCTACTAGTGCAGGTGTGCCGCTGGCCGATCTTAAGTCTGTCCTCACTTCACCACTGGCTTTAAAAAAAATCACCCCTGCTCTTATCTCAAAGCTGCTTACTCAATGTACAACCATAGCTGCATTAATTGCAGCAGAGGAAGGCCTCAGATTCATTCCATTCATTGGAATGGCAGTGGCAGCAACCCTCTCCTTTAAAGTCACTGAAAGGGCTCTGCAGATGTTCCTCGACATGCTTGCTGAAGATGCACAGAGGGTGTTTAGAAAGGCCCTGGGTCTGAAATCCTCAAAGTGATTTTGTAAGTGAATGACATTGTCATTTGATGGCAGATTTAAAAGTGAATTGGATAATCTTAAAACCGTAATTTTGTATTCCAGCAGCACATTTTAGCAAATAAGCATCAGTTGATCACTCCAACCAATTATATTTGGAGGTATTTTTTAATCTAACAATCTAAACACTTTTTAACCCTTGTGTTGTGTTCGAAAGCTGTTTCTGTCCCGTGCTTGCGGGTCAATTTTGACCCATGATTTAACTCAGTCCAAAACACTCAAAAACAATGACTATCATCCAATATTGTTCTTACTACATCATAACTAACTTATTATGCATTCATAACCATACAATCCTGTTGTAATTTTATTTTATGGCCCCAAGACACATTACACCACATATTTTTAAGTTAAAAAGGGGATTAAATTCACTCATTATATTCTCTATAGTGAAGACAGTGGATAATTATGTTATCTGACTATAATGGACTAATATTAGAATACAATTTCTAAAAAAACGTTTTTAAAACTTTATATTATTAACTAAAGTAACCTCTGTGGTGTTACGGGTCAAAATTGATCCATATAGATTTGTGTTAGAAAAAGGTAAAAAAAAAGAAGCTTTTTTTTCATAACACACAACTTTATTTGATTCAAAATAGCAGATTCAAATTAAACACAAACATTTTTTTGGAAATTGGGATTTCACTGCTGAATGAAACTCAAATAAACTTGGCAGAGATATTTATAGATGTTTATGCGAGACAATCTGTGCAATGTTGTTCATGCCACGCTCCGCACGAGATAATCAAAGCCTACACTGTACTGCAAGAAACTAATTGTTCCTGTGGAGGAAGGGGGGTGGAGGTGGGGTGTCTAGAGTCAAATATGAATCTTGATTGAGCCAAATTTGACCCAGAGTTCCCCACAACATTTCAATGCACTGCTGGGTCTTCCCTGACCCGAACACCAAATGATAAATTTTTTTTTAGAGAGACCTTCAGAATTGGCTTTTTTATATACAGTAATGCAAAGAACATTAGAATCATTATTTGTTTATTATTTTAATGTACACAGCATAGCTTAGTAAACCTGCTGCACATTTAACTAATCAGGAAGCTGATATGATGTTTCTCTCTAGATTTTTCTGTCATGTTTGAGTCTTCAGATCAAATTCTTCATTAATGGTCAGAAATCTGCTTTTTGTTGTGAAATGAAATATTTGATGTTTCAAGTTTTGTGTTGATATTTTAAGTTTTCATAGTTTGATGATCAACATGTTAGTAAACATGAAGAGACATTGTAACATGTAATGTCTATATTTACACAATATTAGAAACTGTGTTTGTATTGGAGGATGTTCACCACCAGCAGACAGCTGTGATGAGGGTTTACTGCCCCCCCAGCGGTCTTAGTCAGGAGCAGCATTTAAAGGCAATAATACAGATATTAATTTGGAATGTTCTTATCACTAATGTATCACTATTGTTATTAATAAACATTCTGATACTATAGTTGATCATATTCAGATTTCTGTTTTTTATCAATCAATATATGCCACTGCACCATAGCATGAATTCTGCTACGACGTGAGCTACTTCACATCCTTCAGTGGGCACAATAACAACATTTTATCCACCTCTATTTAAATACGTAGTGGAACAGAATATTAGAAACAACACTGTGAGTTTTGTTTTACTTTGAAAGTCTTTATGGATTCCTGCAGTTTCCAAATACTGATTATAAAATTATTTTGAAGCATTATTTCCGATACATGTTAGAAATATCTTAGGGATGATGACTGCATCCACACTTCTTAAGTTATTTCTGTAAATTTACAGTCATTAATTGGGAGCAGCCTTTCATATAAATACAACTATGTTTGTACACTTTGTTAATATATTTTTGAATTGCAGTATGTTTCTATCAATAAAAATACAGTTCATCACTGTATTTATGGAAATTTACTCCATAATAAGTATGTTACTACTACAGTAAATGGACTAGACTTATATGGCTCTTTTCCCGTCAGACCACTCAAAGCGCTTTACAACACAGGCTAGCACGGATTCACACACGAGGCTACCAAGGCAGGTCACCAGTATGCAGACAGCAGGGGCCGGAGGTCAAACCACCAACCTTCCAGCTGCCCCTACTAAACAACAGAACTATTACTAATAATAATACCAATCATAAAAAAATGTATTCCCACACTTTGTGTCACCTTGCCATGATGCCCCGCTGTTTACAGGGAAGTTCACAGTGCATTCCTGTAAGTAATGGCATTCTCTTTAAGTTGTGTAATCATGTATTACTTCTTCCAGATTACATTGCAGTTGACAATACAGTATGTCACTGTATGACATTAATACAGCAGAATACTGTTCTGATTACACTTTTATTTCACATCAAAATTTTACAGTACATAACGTTTTCATTATTTGTCTAAATCTAGGTGAGACTAATGCTGTATCTCATAAATATTTAATTAATTTTCTTTTTTCTTTTTTTTTTCATTAAGCCAAATAACATGGCAACAACAAGCATTTACCCTCCTTGTACAATTGTGATTGATCTTGATCACTTCAGAAGGTAAGGAGCATTTAACTGCCAAACTAACAGTGGAGCTGGGTCTTTGGGACCTGGGCAGCAGGACTGTCATTGTGCTGGGCAATGGGAGGCTGAAGGGCATTAGCAGAGCAACTACGGGGTCAGTGGGGCAGCCACCCTAAGGCCCCTTATCTCATAAGTAAGTATACGTTGCCAAGTCAGCTGCACTGCATCATTTCAACGCTAAAAGGTGGTTAACAAACTTTAACGTAATATTGTTTGGAGAAATACAGTGGTACTGAAGAAATGTAAAAGCCACCTCACTCATGGTTAAAATGATAAAACCAGCACTAACATGATAATTCCCAACAAAAACCACCATGTTCTGAAAAAACACATTGCAAACACCAAAAATGCTGAAATACAGCACGAAAGGAAAGGTAGGAACTGAGAGACGCCATCTGGTGCAATTTGGATATGTGAAATCTTCCCCTCCTCTCTAAAATTCTAGAGAAAGTTCCTCAGGGTTCTATGCCTGGACCAATATTGTCCACTCTATACATGCTTCCTTTAGGTAATATGATTAGGAAACACTCCATAAATTCTCATTCTTATGCAGATGACAATCAATTATACTTATAAATGAAACCAGGTGAAACTAATCAACCAGCTAAATCTCAGGCATGTCTTAAGGACATAAAAAACTGGGTGACATCCAATTTTCTGCTACTTAATTCAGACAAAACTGAGGTTGTTGTGATGGGCCCTAAACATCTCAGAAACACACTATCTAATAACCACTATGGATATAACTTGGCCTCCAGCTACACTGTGAGGAACCTGGGAGTTATGTTTGATCAGGATATGTCCTTTAATTCTCATAAAAAAACTCATGTCTCAGAAATCAGACACATTCTATCTCAAAAAGATACAGAAAAATTAATCCATGCATTTGCTACTTCCAGGCTAGATTATTTTAATATCCTATCATCAGGCTGTCCCAACAAGTCTCTAAAGACTCTCCAACTGATCCAGAATGCTGCTGCACGTGTCCTGACCAGAACAAGTATCAGAGATCATATTACTCCCATATTAGTCTCTCTGCACTAGCTCCCTGTAGATTCCAGAGTAGAATTTAAAATTCATCTCCTCACATGCAAAACCCTCATTTGTCAGGAACCAACATATCTTCAAGAGCTCTTAGTACCCTACTGCCCATCTAGAACATTACGCTCCCAGGATGCAGGGTTACTTGTGATCCCTAGAGTCTCCAAAACTAGAATGGGAGCCAGAGCCTTCAGTTATCAGGCCCCTCTCGTGTGGAACCATCTTCCAATCTCAGTCTGGGAGGAAGACACCCTCTCTACATTTAAGAGAAGACTTTGTTGTACAGGTGAGAAGGTGGGGGAAGTGAGCTTAGAGCTCTCCCATTCATCCTGCCCAGCCATCTAATAAAACTGAATTGAACAATGGTGTGGTCTGTGTTCTCCACTCAGGACGTTTGTGACCTATAGATAGGATGACTTCCATGTTCTGACATATTAGATAAGAGTGACCTCTGACCTTTTAGGACTTCATACATTTAAGGCTTAGACCTTGATTTGGCTAATTCCTCAATATAGTAAATCCATTTATACTTTGATATGATTTCCTAAACAGCTGTTTTCAGCTTTGATTACTCAACATATAATCATTGTTTTACCTTACAAGTATTTGCGTTGCATTGTATGTTACATTTAACATTAGGTAAGATAATAATTCTCTGTAAACCTAACAAAGAGTCCCACTTACACGTGCAGGAAACCTTCTGTGTTTGAGCAAGCAGCACAACTGAGCTCAGGAAGTTGTGGTTAGTTACCTAACTTAGAGGAATCAGGTGCCTAATGTGACTTGTTTGTTCATTGTCATTGACCATTCCAAATGTATGCATACACAACTGAGAACGTGAAGCTGATGTTATGGGCTGTGACCGTATATGGGAACCCAGGCTGTAAAGCTAGATGTATAATAACTACGTAAGTGTTGATTGTAGAAGGATGGAATAAATACCAACTGAGCTCTGGTTCTGGTCTCCCTTTTTGGGGTTTGGCTGTGTTGTGTTTTGTACTCTTGTGTACCACATTTTTGGTTTTCTCAATGTGTGTTCTGTGCTTTAAATTGTTAAATAAAATCAGTTGAAAAGGCAGATGTGAATCCCTCGTGTTATTCGTCCTCCCCAGCAGTTGGTGCCTGGTCCACCTCTACAGGATCAAGCAAGGTAAGGCTCCCTCCACTATGATGGCTAGAGGTTTAAATCGATGAAGTCCTGGTATCAAAAGTACAGGATGAGCCCGGTGTGTTGCATTGGGTCCCGCTGGGGACAAGGCTGAGGATACCTGATTGTGTGGGTCACGTTACATTTCTTGTTGTTATGTTATTGTTTTGAGTTGTTACACTATTGTCATTATTATGACTGTATCGTAAATTACTATTGTTATTTTATCGTTTGGTATTACACCTTTTTATCTTTGGAGAGGTGACCTTTAACTGTCAGGGCTGATACCCTGAGCAGCTGCACGGTCTGTCTTAACAGCCTGCCACACCTGGCAGTTTAGTTGGCATTGCACCGCTCTTAACAGCTTAAAACTTTCCTTTTTGATAAAGCTTATAATCAAGGCTAGCTTAGGCCCATGATGCACTGAGCACCTCTCCGGTCCTCTCTCCCTCTCCATCTCTACACATTCATGTCTTATTAATGCATGTTTCTAACTTCACTACTTCCCTGGAGTCTTTGTGCTTTCTCATCCTGCAGGTTACTGTGAACTGTGATTGGACCTGCTACTGGGATCCTGGTTCTTCATCATCATCATCATCATTATTATTCTCATTCTTATTATTAAGCAGTAGTAGTAGTAGTAGTAGTATGATCATCATTATTGTTATTATCATTATTATTATCAGCGTTGTTATCGTCGTAGTTATTATAAATACTACAAATTGTAATATTTATTATTCCTCTCTCTCTCTCTCTCTCTACATCTATCTCCCAACCTTTCTCTCTCTTTATCTTTCTCATCCCAACCGGTCAAAGCAGAGAGCCGCCCACCTTGAGTCTTGGATCTGCTTGAGGTTTCTGCCCGTTAAAAGGCAGTTTTTCCTCGCCACTAGCTGGGTTTACATGGATACGTTTCTCCATTCTGATTGAAATCATTCCGATTGAAGGTTTCGTCTCAAATATTTACTTGAGTCATGATCTAATATGATTAGAGTGTTTACGATTAGAGTTATTAGTGTTTACATGCGCCACCGCATTTAATCAGAACAGCTGTGCGCAGAAGTGATGGAAGTGACATATGTTTCGCACATTTTACCGGAAGATGGATGTCGATCGTGTGATTGGCGCAATTTTTGCTGTTATTGTGGTGCTTTTAATAAAGCTGCCGCGTGATAATAACGTAGACTTACTCATACTGGAAGCAATGAAAGAGAGACGGCGAGCACAAGATTGTCTACTTCTGCTTTAAGGCCGCCATCTTGCAAATACGTCACAACTCTGAGCAGCACAGACAGAACTCTACCAGTAGATATTCCGTTCCACCATTTACATGGTACGGTTGTTCTACCGATCGGTTTAAGAAAAGGTTTATACTACCCCTCTGCAACGGATGAAATTTCATTTGGTTTAGGCATTTTTATCCCGAATGCGGTGTTTATATGGAGCATTTTCATTCTGATTGAGCTTTTAAACCGATTTTAATTGGAACTAGAAAGCACTCTGGAGAGCGCAGACCTCCGCCAAGGCTGCTCAGTTTCCCCATGCTGGCATTTCACTCCAAAGCAAAAGTCCCAGGATGTAACCCTCTGAATCAAGTCATTAGAAAGTTTGACAGGAAAAATTAAAACAAAATCTTTGCAATTTACTAAAATCTTTATTTATTGTAGCTGTTAGTTGTTCATATTGTCATCTCACATAAATAAACTGCAATGCCACAACAGGTAATTGACACTTGTAACACTTTAAGAGTTGTTACAAAGCCACACACACAGACAGGGGAAAAGGAAGTATATTAAAGTGGGGTAATGTTACCTCTGATCAAGAAAGATGTGTCTTTGAGGTGATCGCGCTGCACGTCTCCACACATAAAACTCCAAACCAAACGCATGCAGGCAGGAGAAAAGGAAGTATATTAAAACGGGGTAATGTTTTGTTGAAATTCATAAGCTGTTATATGGACATGAATCAATTAGATACATTTGTCAGGACGGAGACACTTTACATTACAAGTGTACATGTGGCAGTTTAATCCTATAATAATACAAAATAAATAAAAAATTCCTGGATCCAGACGATGATCTGGATCACCACTAGAGTCTTCCAACATCTCCTCAAAATGTCATCAAAATCCGTTGGTTAGTTTTTCTTTTATCCTGTTCAAAAACAAACCAACAAACCAACCAACGCCGGCAAAAACATAACCTCCTCCCTTAGCGGAGTAATAAAGAGGTCCATGTAAACCCAGCTACTGTCGCCAAGTGCTTTCCCATGGGGGATTGTGGAATAAAGACCACAGTCTACACCTGCTCTTCTTGGAAAATGCCTGGATATAACTTTTTTTGTGATTTGGCACAATATAATAAAACTGACTTGACTTGACTTATATTTTGTTCAGTTTAACGGCCGTGTGTGCACAAGGAAAGGGTTTAAACTGTTGTTACAGTTGGTTAATTGTTTGAATTTTTTTGTCATTATTTTAACTGCATACTCCAGTTAGGACATAAATCTTGTTTAAGTTTTATGTCAAAAGCTTAAGTATAAATACTGAATCTCCAGTTTAGTCCAGCATGTCCTCACCTTACATCTGCAGCCGGTCTTTAGACTTCACAACTCATTGACTACAGGTCACTTTTGCTGCTGGATGCTGAAAATAACTTTACTAATGTTACAACCCACTGACTGCAGTTTGCCTTTGCTTTTGCACCAACATTACATGTAGAGTCTTGTATTGTTGGATACTGCAACAATTATATTATGGCAGGTGTAATGTTGGGGGCCCAAGGAAGCATGAGGTGTGAAGTTGTTTCTCAAGAATGCTGCAAACAGAAATACTACAGGCCAAGCAAACAGCCAAATCTGAACAGGCATGTTTAGAATGGGAACTGCACTAGTTAATAATAAACCCCTCAGAGCTGTAAGGCAGTGGACACTGTTGAAGTTTCATTCACTCAGTCGCCTGCAGGGGGAGTAAAAGCCTGAAGCTCTGTGTTTCCTGTAAATCAGCAGGTTTCTAGAAAGTGAGCTGCTCTACAAATAACCAACAGGTCTTCTGTCACTTTCACTTTCTAAAGGGCTGGACTCTATATATGTACCACTAGTGTACAAAGATAATCTAAGGGTCACCTACACAAACACACACACTTATTGATTAACTGTAAAACAAATACATTATGCTGCACATCTACATCTGTAAAGTCCATTCCCACAGACTTGCTACATGTGCTCAGAGTTGTTTGATTCATATTGTTCAAATTTTGACATTGTTATATTCTTATTGTTTATACCTTGTGGGTAGGGCAATAGTTCAAAATGAGGAGAAGACTAGCATTTATCAGTACCTTGACACAAATGTTCAAGATGTCATTGTTCCCTTTGAATAAGATGCATAGAACTACTTTGTACACATTCCTGCAATGTTCTTAAGCTATACAAGCGGTATCTATTGGTAAAAATTCATGTTAAAACTTATGCAGTACCTTTAGCAATAATAATTAATAATAATAAGAATAATAAACTGTAATTTATTAAGTTGTGACTCCTTACACTGCTGGCCTGGGTTCTCCTTGCAGTAGAAACAAGAGCACTTGGACAGCACAAACCTCTGCCAAGACCCAACAATCATCTGGATCATCACCAAACTTTAATCACCTCTAGGATATGCTAGGATCCATCTTTGGTAAAAATGTCATGCAAATCCGTCCATTAGTTTTTGCGTAATCCTGCTAACAAACAGACAAACAAACAGAACCAATCACATAACCTCCTTGGCGGAGGTAACTAGATGGACCCTCAGAGAGCCTAAACCTCTGGGGCCAACTGTCCACTCTATTATAACACTATATATGCAGATATATTTTCAAAAGTATTAGAACTACATGAAAATATATTTATCCATTTATCGCATCCTGTTAGTTCGGACCCTACCCTCTACTTTAAAACAGGAATCAAGAATACTGGGAGTATATTGGGAGTAATATTGGGAGTCCATCACAGCGACCCTTCAGCTTCTGTACTCTCTCTTAAATACTGCACTGTGTTAAAATACTTCTCCTAGTTTATAAAACGCTCCAAGGCTTGGTGCCTTCCTTCCTATCCAGTTTTCTGCAGCCATACTCATCTTCTGGCTGACTCTGTTCCTCTGATGCCTATCTTCTCTCTACTCGCCCCTCCTGGCTCTGCTCTATGGGTGACAGGGCCTTCAGTGAGGCTGGACCAAACCTCTGGAATGCTCTCCCTCTGGGTTCAAGCCAGGGAACATCTGTTGTTTCTTTTATACCACAACTAAAACTGTGTGTTTAGATCAGCCTTTCCTGTTGATTCATAGTTTAATATATTTCATTGTTGTTGTTTTTTTTAACTAGTAATTTAATTATTTTACAATGGATTGACTGTTTAAATGGTTTTTAAGTGTTCTTGGGTGACTTTAAAGGTGCATATAAATAAAATTATTATTTTTATCAATGGGCAAAGTGAAGTTGTTCTTTATTAGGATGGACTGACCTACAATAATTCCAGTAAGCTGTAAGGCAGAGGACGCTGTTGAAGTGTCATTCACATAGTAACCAGCAGGGGAATGAAAGTCTGAAACACAGAGAGAGTTTCTTGTAAATCAACAGGTTTCTGGGAAGTCAGCTGATCCAAATAACCAATGGGGCGTCTGTTCTCACACAGAGACATGTTCATTGGTCAGTTTCTAAAGGGCAGGGCTCTGATAACTTTTGGACTCTATGTGACTATAAATATGCTTTGATTGCAGCTGAACAACTCACTACAACTCATAGGGTCGTCTGCTCTTATCTGGTTCAAACTTAAGACTTCAGGGTGAGTAGCTTCCTGCAACTGTTTATCTCAGTGAAACATGAGGCGAAGGTTCTTGTCACTGTCTAAAACAAGAAGGCTGAGATACAGACCAGCCCTGAAACTTGTAATTTTACTGTCTGTGTAAACTGATGTCTCCATCCACTGTGGAATACTTCAGCTTTTTATAGTGATGATTAGATTAAATTAAATTATGTGCACACCTTAAATTGATCTGGTGTGTTTGAGGTTTCCTGCATCTTAATATGATGTTTTAAAGGAAGAGGGACAAACATTGGATGATTTCTAAAGATATAGTGTACATGTCAGGTTGTTCTGTTGGTTATGATGCTTCATGATCAGCAGCATGTAAGGAGGCGTCTGTGTAGCTGTGGTTTGACCTTAAATCAACCCTCATCCTGCTTTGTAGAGCACGTTTTTGGTTTTAATTTTCCCCCAGCCACACTTTGTATAGTCTGTGTGCTACTGCTGGTGCTGATCAGTGATTAGAGGTCACATTGTAAATCAGCCATTGTCTCATTTAGAATCCCATCACTGATTTTATGTCTCTATAGATATGTGTTACATGATGTTAGAGCATTGAAGGATCACATTTTCTACTATTTCCCAAAACTCAATAGTGACTTTTGAACTTCTTGTTTGCTCCAGTTTTCAGGATCACCATGAGTAGTCCAGTGGATGAAACATCAGCTGAAGAAATTAAAGTAGCTCTGCAAAAGAATAATCAAGCCTTGGCTATTGCTAAGATCAAGGAGTGTTTGGAAAAGGCGAAAAACACACCACTAAATATTGCCATCACTGGAGAGACCGGCTCTGGTAAATCCTCCTTTGTTAATGGATTTAGAGGCATAGACGACTCGGATGAGAAAGCTGCTCCTACTGGTTGTGTAGAAACAACCACACAGGTCACAAAATACCCACATCCAAGCTATCCCAATGTTGCCATATGGGATCTTCCTGGTATTGGTACCATGAAGTTTCCAGCTAATGAGTACCTGGAACATGTTGGATTCAAAAAGTATGACTTCTTCATCATCATCTCAGAAACACGCTTCAGAGAAAATGATGTAAAGCTTGCTAAGGAGATTCAGAGGATGGGCAAAAAGTTCTACTTTGTTCGCTCAAAGATTGATAACGATGTACAGGCTATGAAAAGAAGTAAGAAGAATGTAAGTGAAGAAGAGATTCTTGCACAGATCAGGAAAAACTGCACTGAAGGTAAGTGACTTCTGTCATCTTTAATAATAATAATGAGATCATTTACTCAAATCCATCATTTAAACCAGCCACAGAAAACAACAGTTTAGAATTGAGTGTTTATTTCAGGGTTATGTCATCTTTCTACATCCATAAGAGCAGAGCAGAGCAGAGACAGAGACGTAACCTGAATGCTACATTTATAGACAATAATCTGACCTCACACCCCGCCTACTGTCATTGACTGGAGGCTACAAGACCACTACCCTAAAGCTGACGAGCAGAAATGTCCCCAACACAGCAAAGTAATAAAATACTATAATAATATAATATAATAATTTCCTGTATCTTATCATCATATCATTTTGTGCCACAGGTCTTGAAAATGCAGGTGTGAAGTCTCCTAAAGTCTTCCTGGTGTCCAGGTTCGATCTCCACCTGTATGACTTCCCTCTCTTGCAGCAGACTCTAGAGAAAGAACTTCCTGAACACAAAAGAGATGTTCTGCTGTTTGCCATGCCCAATATCAGCCTGGAGATCATCAACAAGAAGAAAAAGGCCTTCCAGGATAAAATTACAACTTATGCTTTTATATCTGCAGGTGGTGCACTTATACCGATTCCAGGGGCATCAGTCGCACTTGATCTGGGTTTGTTGGTTATGGTTACCAGGGAATACATGGTTGGGTTTGGTCTTGATGAAGAGTCTCTGAAGAGACTCTCTACTAGTACAGGTGTGCCGCTGGCCGATCTAAAGGCTGTTCTCATTTCACCACTGGCTTTAAAAAAAATCACCCCTGAGCTTATCTCAAAGCTGCTCTGTGCATGTACAACCACAGCTGCATTAATAGCTGCAGAGGAAGGCCTCAGATTCATTCCATTGATTGGAACCGCAGTGGCAGCAACCATCTCCTTTAAAGTCACTCAAAATGCTCTGCAGACCTTCCTCGACATGCTTGCTGAAGATGCACAGAGGGTGTTTAGAAAGGCCCTGGGTCTGGATACTACAGTGTGATATTGCAATTTGATGGCAGATTTGAAAGTGAATTGGATAATCTTAAAATCGTAGTTTTGTATTCCAGCAGCACATTTTAGCAAATAAGCATCAGTTGATCACTCCAACCAATTACATTTGGAGATATATTTTAATCTAACAATCTAAACACTTTTTAAATATGTTAAAGATGCCTCCTCCAAATATAGGATGGAATATTATCTTGTTTTTATATACAGTAATGCAAAGAACATTAGAATCATTATTTGTTTATTATTTTAATGTACACAGCATAGCTTAGTAAACCTGCTGCACATTTAACTAATCAGGAAGCTGATATGATGTTTCTCTCTAGATTTTTCTGTCATGTTTGAGTCTTCAGATCAAATTCTTCATTAATGGTCAGAAATCTGCTTTTTGTTGTGAAATGAAATATTTCAAGTTTTATGTTGATGTTTTAAGTTTTCATAGTTTGATGATCAACATGTTAGTAAACATGAAGAGACATTGTAACATGTAATGTCTATATTTACACAATATTAGAAACTGTGTTTGTATTGGAGGATGTTCACCACCAGCAGACAGCTGTGATGAGGGTTTACTGCCCTCTAGTGGTCACATTCAGGAACTACAACAGAGCAGCATTTAAAGGCAATAATACAGATATTAATTTGGAATGTTCTTATCACTAATGTATCACTATTGTTATTAATAAACATTCTGATACTAATGTTGGTTGTATCCAGATTACTTTTGTCCTAAACCAATATTTGTCACTGCACCATAGCATGAATTCTACTGTGATGTGAGCTTCTTCACGTTCTTCAGTGGGCACAATAACATTTTATCCACCCCTAGTTAAATATGAGGTGGACAGAATATTAGAAACAACACTGTCAGTTTTGTTTTACTTTGAAAGTCTTTGTCTTTCTGGAGTTTCGTGCTGTTCATTATAATTTTTTCCCCACTACATTTCTCCATGTTTTACAAATATCACAGGCATGATGCCTGTATCCTAAACTTTTTATTTTTTGAGCAAATCAAGATCAGAGACTAAAGCTGTAACTGAAAAATATTCAATTAATCAATTTTTTCTTTTTTCCATTAGGTGTTCTAAGTGTTCAGTCTATAAAAAAAATCTCAAACCAGTAAAAAAAAGTAGTACAACATTTGGAATTATTCTCTAAAATGTCTTGAACCATGATTTGTATTTATCAATATTTGTGGATGGAGGATTAATTAAATAATCCAATAATTGTGTCAGCACTGTGATAAATTATAGAGCACAGGATCCAGCTTTGGAACATGAATGCATATTTTCAATCAGGAAGAAAGGAGTAAACAATAAGTTGGAAGGGACAAAAGTTTATTGTAACCCTACAAAAGACAAAATGAAAATAAAATTATAGAAATGCAAAAAAAAAAGAAAAAGGATTCTCATTCTTATACAAGTCTCAATACTATTCATCATAGTGGGACCACAGTTTAATTATTCATATTTATATTTTTAATATAACATTTTGTTGTAATGCTGTGTGTACATACAAAATATAGCAAACTAAATAAGGCAAATAAATAGAGGTACAATTTACAGGAAAATGGAACATTCCTCAATGTTTTGATCTATTTAATCTTATGTCAAACATCAAGAGTGGTGTACAAAATGCTTCTTTTCCAACTGTACATTGGTGGAGGACATTTTTTCCAGCCATGAAAACACTCAGAATTACACAACCCCTAAAACTGGGTGTAACTTTTCTCAGTACAAATTGTCATGTAACAGGTGTGGGTTTCATACTACAAACTATTTTCTCTTAGAGGTCAACACATCACACTTTGTGCACCCGTCATGAGGCATGCAGGTCGACGCCAAGAGCGTGGTTTGACAAAAATATGGTGCTGTCAGAAAACATTCCACTTTTTTCTTTTACACACTAAAGCAGGTGACACAGACAGGTGAGCAAACTCGATGCAACCCTGTCGCGTTCGAGTGTCACCTGTTTCTCCACAAATCCCTGCCATCCAACAGACTATCAATGTTTCCAGTGGCCCAAACTCACTTGACCCTTTTCTCTCTTTTTTCACTTCACACATTTTTTGCACCACTCTTTCATTGCACCCTTCGCTGCTATGGAAATGACCCATAATAAAAGTGCATTCAAGCTTGTAACTGTCAAACAGTATTGTGTGCTTATTTAATGTGTGCTTATTCACATATTTTATTTATTTGGGTTGATTTATTTCATAGTTATTTTTTCCTATTCACCCACTGTAAGATGGACTGAAAGGCAGGGTTATGTGTTGCAAGGGGGAGGACAATTAGTGGGACACCAAATGTTGCAGCTTTGAAACTTATGTTAAGTTCAGAGTTAAGTTTTCAAGAAGGTGTACAGCAAGAAACTTCTCAAGTGAGTGGTTGTTTACTCCCTTTGGCTATGCAGCCAATGAGGTATGTTCATTTATGTTATGCATTTTTTGATCATTAACCCTAACCCTAAACTGCTCAAAAACAATTAAGGGTACGCTTAAATCACACATTGGATCTTGATGAACAAATTATTGAAGTTGAAAATTTTTACTGATGTACATTTTATAATTTGTTGAGAACAAAATGACGTAATAACGGTCAATGGAAACCAAATTCATCAACCATTCAGGGTTGGATTCAAAATCACACCTTAAATCAAAGTAAAAAACTTTAAATCACAGGCTGATCCAACTGAATTTCATCATCAACTCATAATGTGACTTAGTAGTGTGTGCGTCGCATACAGGCACGTGGATTTAGGTCAGGGGAACGTGAGGCCAGTCAATGGCATCAATGCCTTCGTCATCCAGGAACTGCCTACACACTCTGGCCACATGAGGCCGGGCATTGTCCTGCACCAGGAGGGCCCCAGTGCCCCGCTGCACCAGGAGGGACCCAGGGCCCCGCTGCACCAGCGTAAGGTCTGACAATCGCTCTGAGGATTTCATCCCGGTACCTAACAGTCTGTGTTGGCTATGGCATGGAGGTCTGTGTGACCCTCTAAGGATATGTCTCCCCAGACCATCACTGACCCACCATCAAACCGGTTATGCTGGATGATGTTACAGCAGCATAATGTTCACCACGGCGTCTCCAGACTCTTTCACGTCTGTCACATGTGCTCAGTGTGAACCTGATGTCATCTGTGAAGAGAAAGTTGAGCCAATGGTGGACCTGCCAATTCTGGTGTTCTCTGGTGAATGTCCATCAAGCTCCATGGTGCTGTGAGCACAGGTCCCTCTAGGACAAAAGATCTCACCCTCCAGAAAGCTGAGATTGTGCTGTAAATTTTAATATAACACCCTTGGACATTATGTTGTATTCAAGTAAATACGTAAATGTGAATTTTACAGGCCATGTAAAAATGGAGAAAATAATGTTGGAAAATGATTTAGTATTTGTTGTTATACTTCTGCCGCCAGAGGGCAGTAGAGGAACATTTTTAGGTAGCTTGCTGGAGCTTCACTCCTCCCAGCTGTTTTTTTGTAACCCAGTTTCCATCATCTGTTTTGTGTATTTTTATCAGAGTGTTATGGCATATATTATATTTTCCATTATAGTTCATAAGCATACACCACGATTGACTGCATTGCCAAGGCAAACTCCAAACTCCATCGTGCACAATTTGCATTTGTGTAACTATTCAAATTGCTGCTTTGTGAAGATTTTTTCATTAAACATAATTTCTCATTTGATATCGTAGACAGCACTTCTAGAATGTAAACCTCAACCAAGGCAGCTCAGTTTCCCCATTATGTCACTGCACCTAAAATCAACAGTCCCATGATAGTTTGACTCTCATATATGACTCCTTGATCATGAAAACCTGCCCCTAGAATTTGGAATCACATTGGTATCATTAGTTATTCAAGAGAAACAATAATTCACTAATGGTGGTTTTTCTTAGGGATCTAACTCATTAACTTTTGAAGATAAACCAGATTTGACACCTAACTGAATCGGCACAGTTTCAGCCACATTTTAATCTTAGTTCAAATCTGTAGAATTATTATTATTTGTTATCTTACAGTAGTGAAGTTTCTGTGAGCCCTATAAATTTAAACATTCTGGATCATCAGATCCAGAATGTTACTTCAGACCAGATCAGACTGTGATGTCTGCTAGATCTTATGAGGAAGTTATCACGTAAATGTTTGTCCAAGCAAGAGGCATTATCCATGAAGGTAGAAGCAAAAGTAAGTAAGTAAGTAAGTAAGTCCTATGGTAAAGAATAATTTAAAAAAAAGCTGAATCCAGATGATGATCCGGATCACCACCAAAACCTAATGAATTGGGCCGTACCTCTCCAAAAACTGTATCACAATCTGTTCCTAACGTTTTGAGTACTTTTGCTAACAGACAGACTAGAAGGACACTCAATAGAGCACATACCAACACCAAGGCCCAAGACTCATTTCTAATCAAATTAAACCCTAATCCAAATTCCAACAGGTTTTGTTGAAGTGAAAACAAAATCATGCATCCATATCTCACAATGTTAAAATAAGTGCCAAGAAAAGTGGATCCATCCCTTTATCTGGATCCACTCCAAAATCTGAATATTTCTTCCATGACACATTTCTTCCACCCAGTTTCATGGTAGGTTGTGAAGTAGTTTATGTGTATTTAACAAAAATGGTCCCAAAAGCCTTACTTGCAATGTTGAAAAAAAACAAAACAATTTATGTACTGCTTCTGTATATGGCAACTGTATACTGCAGCATTGCAGTATAGTAATGGAGTTTAAGGACAAGTTTTTTTAAACTTTGGAGGGATTGATTTCATTCAAACTTCACAAAATTACACTATGCAGGCCAGAGAGAGGGTTACACAATGTACCTACAGAGTTACATTCATTTATGTCTATCATTCTGTTTCCCCAGAGTTGACCCTTACATTGTTGAGTCTTACATTTGTTTGCATGTTGGCCTCTTGAAGTAATTGATGCCTTGTTCTCCTTCTTTCAATGTGGCAGCCATTGATTTATGCTGTGCAGGATACTCTGTGTGTGCCGGGCATTGACCGGTCAGTGGTCTGTAACATTTCATGTGACCTTTTAGTACCTGCTCGGCTCACTTGGAACTGCAACAGAGGGGGTACTAAAAAAGTAGTACCAGGTACTCACCACTTGTGTTTCAGATGCATTTTGTTCCTTTTTTCTTGATATTATATACACCGATATATGGACAAAGGTACTGGGACACCTGGCCCTTCCACCAACTTTTATAAGATCCCATTCTAAATTCATCAGCATGAATATGGAGTTGGTCCCCCTTTGCAGCTCTAACAGCTTCGATTCTTCTGGGAAGGCCTTCAACAAGATTTTGAAGTGTGTCTGTGGGAATTTCTGATCATTCATCCAGAAGAGCATTTGTGAGGTCAGGCACTGAGCGTCACACAGGTAACGTTCTCCTGGCATCTGCCAAACCCAGACTCGTCCATCAGACTGCCAGACAGAGAAGCATGATTGATTACTCCACAGGACACATTTCCACTGCTCTAGAGTCCAGTGGCGGCGTGTTTCACACCACTCCATCCAATGCTTGGCATTGTGCTTGGTGATGTAAGGCTTGCATGCAGCTGCTCGGCCATGGAAACCCAATCCATGAAGCTCCCGGTGCACAGATTTTGTTCTGATGTTAATGTCAGAGGAAAGTTTGGAACTCTGCAGTTATTGAGTCAACAGAGAGTTGGCGATTTTTACGCATGATGCACCTCGACACTCGGTGACCCCGCTCTGTGACTTAACGTGGTCTGTCACTTCATGGCTGAGTTGCTGTTGTTCCTAAACGCTTCCACTTTTCAATAACACCCCTCACAGCTGACCGTGGAATATCTAGCAGGGAAGAAATTTCACAAACGGACTTATTGCAAATGTGGCATCCGATGACAGAACCACGCTTGAATTCACGGAGCTCTTCAGAACAACCCATTCTTACACAAATGTTTGTAAATGCAGATTGAATGGCTAGGTGCTTGATTTTATACACCTGTGGCAATGAGTCTGAACGAAAGACCAGAATGCAATGATTAAGAGGTGTGTCCTAATACTTTTGTCCATGTTGTGTATGTCGTTATCCCCAATAACAAACTCTACAACACTATGACATAAAGCAGAAACATTCCAACAAGGAAGATGATTTCTAAGTGACTGGTTCCATTAAACAGTTCACAGCTTTTTACAGTTTTTTCCCTGTACACATTATTTCCGTTCTCTATGAAGTAAAATATTCAGCAAAAATGTACCCAAGTCCAAAGCATTCCAGTCTTTTCAAGTAGTTTGTGAGTTTTGACCTCGCAGTGTCCCATTGATAAAATGTTGTGGGGTCAGAGGTCAAGGATACTACGTTCTGTATCCTACGTCTATGAATATACTGTAATGTCAACATGTCCAGCTGTTAGAGGCATTGTTCAGCACTGCTCGGTGTCTTTCTTCCTCATCCTTCTTTAAAAAGCAACGGGCACTTTGCCAGTGTACTTCCTGCATGTTCACTAACAATCCCACCGAACACCCAAAACACACACACACACACATGCTGGCGTAAATACACACATGCAAACTGACCTCTGGGGGGTGTCCAAAAGTTTCCGGTCCGGATGGCAGGACACAGAAACTCAGGAAACAATTGGGTGTCAGAGAGGTCCTGGGGCCCGCCTCAGTCAGTGTGTGCCACTGGTGATGGAGCTGTTGTTCCATCAGCTGTTCCACAGTCCACAGAAACAACCCAGCATCTGGTTCCCCCTCTTCCTTTGTTGACGAGGAAGTGAACTGGCATCGTTCTGACCCGGGCTGGATGTGCTGCTGATACACAAGAGAGGTGACATTGATTTATGCAGACACACCAAGTGTTAAGCCCCTTTTCCACTGCATAGCACCAGCTCGACTCGCCTCGACTCGCCTCACTTTTTTTGCGTTTCCACTAGGTAAAATGTACCTGGTACTACTTTTTTAGTACCACCTCTGTTGCAGTTCCAAGTGAGCCGAGCAGGTACTAAAAGGTCACATGAAACGTTACAGACCACTGATTGGTCAATGCCCGGCACACACAGAGTATCCTGCACAGCATAAATCAATGGCTGCCACACTCAAACAGCGATGCTACTTTAGTGACCGTAACTTTCATTTATTGCAGCCGCTATGTTAAGGAGGTGCAGACGTTCCTGTCTTAAACAGCTGATGAGAGGATCATGACAGGTGTGTGTCCCGTTAAAGACTACGCCACCACAGTTTCACACGGCCCCAATCTACCCTGAGGTCGTACCATTGGCAATGGAAAACAGAAAACCAAGTGGAGTGGAGTGGAGCTGGTACTACGCAGTGGAAAAGGGCTTTAGTCACTGATTTTCAGAACTTGAGCAATTTGTGTTGTTATTCAAAGACACCTTTTTATTATTATTATTATTATTATTATTATTATTATTAATAATTAATTAACTTATATATTATTTATTTTCATGTGTTTGTATTTACCTGTGTTTGTATTTCCATGTTTGTATTTTCTATTTATATTTCTGTTTGTTTTTCCCTGTACACCATCAGGATACATATATTGTCTTTGGGTGCTTTTTCACCCAGCAGTTATAAAATTATCTACACACCACAAACCCACACACGCACACGATAAGTTGAGAATATGTGTGCTAGTCATTGCTTGTAAAACAAATACTGTGGGCTGTTCTGTGAGAAATACATGTGTTGGGTCCGTGCACACAGACATGCGTACTGCCCCATATATGATTGATTCATGTTCATCACTTTTTTATTTATTTGTTTGTGAGAAATAACAGATATATGGTTTAGAATTCAATCAAATGGCTTGATTTTAGGGGTTTAGCAGGATGTTTGATGATTAGGACAAAGGTTTAAGTGATTTGGTTGCTGTATGATTGGACTTTAAGTGCCAAACAGTCTAATGCTGCCTCCTTGCAATCTCTTCATGAATCCACTCGATGACTAGGAAGCGGAAAATTTAAAGTTGTGCAAGAAAGATAAAGACCTCCCTGCTGTCAGGGTCTCTTGTGTGATCTGACTTTAAGTAAATAGCACACAGACATTACGTCTACAGAGCCAGCCCTACAGGTCACTGGGAGTTCAACATTAGGATTCTTGTCTACGACTTAAGAAAGGAAGAGATTAGATAAATTTAGCAAGATTTAGATTTTTAGACTTAGAGTTTTGACTATTCTTACTTAATAACAAAAGAATATGTTAGCTTTTGCCCCTGGTGGCTGGCAGTGATACATCATTCAACATATTTGTGTAAAATCTCAGCAGCTTGTTGCACCAACAGTTCATTTTCTGCTGTGCTTTTTTACGTCTAGTGGAAATCATTCCTTTTGCATTCTTACTTTGTTTGTATTTATCTGAACAAATCTAAATCTAAATAATGTTTAAAATAATATCATATAATATGTAACATTTGAAATAGTACACATGTGGAACCCAGTTCTATAAAACTCTATAAATAATTTCAAGACAATAACAGAGATCCAAAGGTCAAAAGTCATGTGACTGTTTTATGACGATACACTCTGCTGTCTGAACTCTGCAGCAGAAGGTTCTAGGTGTTCAGTGGTGTCATGGTTGGTCAGTGTTGTGTGGTTTTGGTTTCCAGCTTCTCCCAGTAGAATAGAAATCTACAAACTGAGAGGAGGCATAATATCTCAGAAGAGCAAAAAAAGTCTCCTGATCTCTTATCTTCACTTTAACCGTTCTCCAAAAAAAAAAAAAACCCTGACCAAACTAAATGATCACTGCTGACGTGGTAAATATAACCTCAAGCTCCTTTTTTGAGCTGCATTCGCTCTGAATCATCCCGTATGAATTATATTCACACAAAGCTCAGTTAGTTCTTTATGGTTAGCCTCTTGAGTTCCAGCTGTAATTGCGCTTGGCTGTTTTGTGCTTTTTCTTGCACTTCTATTTCGAGACGCGCCAGGCGGTTTTTCAGCCGAGCATCAACTCTGAGCCCATTACTAGCAAGAGACAGAGGATCATATCGAGGCATATCATCTGCTCCTCTGTCTCACCATCACACCCTGCAGGGGCTGTACTATCTGAAATTCACCCTTCACCTTTTGGCTACTCATCTCCTGGTCAGGGAGCTCTGATTGCACCGGTAATACAATAATTTCTAGCTCCACCAACTTACGTACTATTAGGCCTATAAGCTCTTTCTTAACTAATAGTTTGGGGTACTTTACTTTTGCTTGCTATTTGAGCCAAATCATCTTTGTGACAGCTATCAATTTGACTGAGTGAGGGAGTGGCCAAGAACTGCCTGTCAAATAGCGAAATGCTTAACTGTGCACCTAATTTATTTCACCCAAGCAATCATTTTTTTCCTCCCTGAAAGAGTCATCAATTTCAAAACTGTAAGTAACTTTGGCTCCAGATTTTCATTTATCCTGGATGAGCTTTGTAAAGGTAAAGGAAAGCAGCATAAAACCAGTTGTTGTTGGTGAAACAAAGTTATTTCTTTGTAAGTCTGAGAGTGATTAACAAAAGAAAATCCAATTTGGTGAGGCAGACTAAACAAGTGGACGGGGAAGGACAGCAGATGCTGTTTAAATCAAAGAGAATAATAAAACCAAAAGAGGACCTTAATACTAGGCCTATAATAAAGCTGTTGCTGACTATTAACAAAAGAAATAGGAAAACAAAACCCCTCTCTAACTAAAGTGATGTGCAGACAAAACCATAAGTAACAGAGAACAGCACCCTAAACCTAGTGGACAAATACAATTCTATAGCAAGCCCAAAATCCAATAATAATGAAAATGAAAGCTGCACAGGTACACTGTATCTCACAATAGCTAGCACTGTTAGCAAGCACACAAATGTGGTGAAATCGAGGGGAGCTGCTCCTCATACCAGCCGCCCGACTTCTGGCCTTCGTGCTGCGTCCACCGGAGTCACAGGTCCGACGGGGTGCTGCACCAATCAGGAGTCAGCAGACACAGACGAGGAGGGATGGACCAGCAATGTCAGCAGTGGGAGCCAGTCACAGAGGGGGAACCACACAGTCAGTTTATCCTCTGTGAGCTGAAATTAAATGGTTAGACACACAAGCAAATAAAACATCAATTAAAAATATTTTTTTCTGTGCCTTCCTCACTGGTTTGTGGTGGGTGGGGTTCCGTTGGAAAATGGGATGCCACATAATCACATGAACCAATCAGATAAACAATATTTAAATGAGAATCTGATGATGATTAATGGGTTGTTTTATTCTCTGTAGTCAGGCGACATTCAAATCTGATCAAACTATGAGTCCTGAGGAAGCAGTACTGTTGATTGTAAAGGGTTAAAGGTCAGAACTTGATTGGTTTCATTGCTGCTTATTTACTTATGAACATTTCATTGCTGCTTATTTACTTATGAACATTTCATTGCTGCTTATTTACTTATGAATACTTTACGCAATAAGGCATATTTTGGTCACTTCATTGACAAATCACCATTTAAGTTGATTTCATCTTTTAAATTGACTTACACTTCTAGCAGTTACTGAGCAACGCTATCATTTATTTGAGGTTGTGTTTGCGTCCGATTAATGCAAGTCTAATATTCACACTCATTTTGCTAGGCTTTTGGTCTCTACCTACTGAGGGAAATATCTGGCTCTTAAGCTGCAACATGCTCATTTATGTAATGTAATTTATTTAAGTACAGTACGAGTGTGAACCATAATGAGTCGAGTGCTTGTATAGGATGGTGCATGGCCACTTTTAATAACATTTTGTATGTAATTTCACACATTTTAAGTGTCTCTTGTGCCAATTAGCACCATCTGCATTTTATGACTTTTGGATGTGCAGGAATAGAAGGGTGACTTTCATCTTGTGATGAAAGTCCGTGGCTTTATTTCTATACTATTAAGGCCAAGAGACTCACATTAAGTGGAAACGTGACACCTGACACCTCAGCTTGACCTGGGCCAGCGGATGATATTGACTGTGGCTCCACTTGTCAAGTCGCCAGTGGCTGGTTTTAGAACGTAGGACATGGCATCATTTCAGACAGAGGAAAGAGGAGACCATTACAAGACGAAATAAAAAAACAAAAAAATGGCATTTAGAGGTCAGAGAGTTACTGTTATGGAAACGATACACTGTCTCCTTGAGTTGAATGGGTGTAAACTGGCAGGTTTACCGAACGTCCTGACCCTGATGAAGGCCACAAGCCGAAACGCGTTGGTCGAGCAATAAAGTTGTTCCTAATGCTGCAAGTGTTGCAGGAATTTTTGCCTTTTTGACCTTTTCCCTTCTCCATGCACCTTGTAAGTAGGTGAAGTTGTGCCAGAAACCCCTCTCAGGTTTACAGAACGTTACAGGCTCATTTTGTTGCAGCTCTATGCTCTGAACAGGGCTTCAGCCAGGCGACATTCAGTTGCAGTTTGGTTAATTTTATATATAAAAACTACTCGGTTACATTTACGAAAAGATTATGTTTGGGTTTAAATAACTTTACTAATATTCTATCTGGTACATAAATATGTGTCACATGACATACCCAGTGAGCAAACCAGATCACGTCAAAAATACGTGATTTCCAGACATCCTGATCGTCCTCATTTTTTTTTTGGACGCTACATCAACTTTATCAGTATGACCTGGAACAGCATATCCAAGTTGTGTATCCAGTTTAATCATCCTCACAACAATATTGCCACTAAAGGAAAGAAACCATCTTATATCTGTGCTGTAATCGTCAAAGGTCGATTTTAGAAGCAACTAATTTTAATAAAGAGAGAAAAGCTATTGAACCGGTGATCTTCTGCTTTGCACGCTAGAATGCTGGAACAGAGCCCCATTCCCAAAGAGAAGAGTGCAGATTATGCCGATTATTCTTCGTCCTCCCACTCCGACAGAGACCAGAGCACATCACACATGTTCAAGTGCTCTCGTCTCTGACATTTCTGACCTTTCAAACACTCCGAGTGACTACATTCACATTGTGATGTTCTCCTTTTGATACACTGTCATTATAAAAACCTACAACCACGTAAGGTTTAAAGTTTTTAAGGGATTTCAGTGCTGACTTCATTAAAATATATGTTTTGATTTTCCTAATCTTATCTCTTAAGTTTTCTAAAACATTTTAGTACACCCATACACCCATCCATCCATTTTCTACAGCTGCTTATCCTTTGCAGGGTCGTGGGGGGGCTGGAGACTATCCCAGCTGACATTGGGTGAGAGGCAGGGTCCACCCTGGACAACACATAGAAAGACACACACCCATTCACATTCACAATTTAGAGTCACCAATTCACTTATATTGCATGTTTTTGGTGGTGGAAGGAAGTCGGAGAACCTGGAGGGAACCAACGCAGACATGGGAGAACGTGAAAACTCCTCACAGAATACTTTAGTATAGATGTATTGGAATTGTTGTTTAGAGGTTAAGATGGAGGCCATGGCAACGTAACCGTTTTCAGTCCAGCTGAGGAGCTTTGTTGCATGACTCTCCCTTGTTTCCTGTTATCTCCTGTCCATCTGCTGTCTGCTTGTCATATAGGCATAAAATGCCCCAAATATACTTAAGAAAAACCTGCTGACATTGGGATGATCAAACAAGAAGGATTTCAGCATCCATGGTAATTTATCTTTACACACTGGATCACATTTTGCAGTGACTTGAAGACATAAAAGAGGGTTGACTTATGTTGAGCCTGGAATCCCACTGTAACAGGAGACATCCTGGTTTCCACCAGACTCAGCAGTTTTCACAGTGGGCCCTCTCTTTAGTTTGGTTCAGTGACCATCATCAGTTAACATTTATGAAGGCAAAGCCTCAATAACACCTCCCGCTCTGGTGAAAAACTGATGGCGGAATTGTAATGAAATGTGTTTTTATCATATGCCTTCAGGCTGAGAAGCATTAGCATCAATTAGCACGTAGCTGTTCAGTTTAATCTTTTTCAAGATGCATGCAAACCATAGGCTGATGTCATTACATTACTTTATTGATCATAAATCAAGGTATCTGCCACATTAAAATTTTGACCTGATGACACTAGGGTAAAGCTGAGGGGGTCATTAATGTCAGCAGGATTCATCCTCTGGGAATCATTATTGTCTGCACCAAGTTCCATGGTGATCCATGTAATATTTGTTGAGGTAAAGTGGTGGACGGACCAGTCCACCAACAAACAGTGCCATCCCTCTTGCCAATTCAAGTCTTGAGTCCAACCTGAGATGAGTTATGACATCATCATGGTTCATTTTTCAGACGTTGGAAGGTTCATATTTTGTGTCTGCATGGGTCAATGTGATGTTAATCTCGCCATCTGTCAGAGTCTGCATTGACCCCAATGCAGACTTCCACTAACAACCACCAACTTGAGAAGGCAACTGCACACATGCTGGAGAAGCAAACTGGACACTGGTATCGTATACATGTACTCATCATTGGTCCTGTTAAAGCTGCTTGTTTTACTTCTACATGCTAAGTCTTTTTTTTCTGGTATTCATGTGTGGAACACATCTGTGTATTCAGATTCCCAGTTGTAGTATGTTTAGAAGCATGTGCACATGTAGTAGGACACAACAGTCAGTATCTGTACGGAAGCGTGATCAAGACTTAACCCTCCTGCTGTGTTCATTTCCTGTTAACTAGTTTGGTGTTCGGTCCGTTCTGATTATAAATCCATAATCATACATATATTATCACCTAATATTGTGTTTCATCTTTATTATCAACTCAAGTTCTTGTGAACATCACAAGTTTAGAACTTCCATTTGTTATTCATGGCCTTCATTTTTGACCTGGAACACCAACTGTGTACACAAGTTCAATAAAACACCCACATTTTAATAACAATTCTCAAACTTTATTTGGTGTGATGCCACATGTGAGATGCCATGTGTGAGTCATGGTACCTTATTGCAAACACATGAAATTAAGAGAGAAATTTTCTAGAGAGAAAAAAACATTTAAATCTGTCAGATTTGACCTGAACACAAAAGGTTTGTCACTTCAGTTCTCTGAAATTCATTCTGTACTTGTCAAGATTTAAGCTCTTAGATCTGGAAACACGAGATTATCTTGTTTTAAAAGTTTTTTTTACTCTTTTCTTTTTATCTTATTCATTTTTTGACTAGAACCAATTTTTTAAAATAATTTTGCTGTATGGACAGAATTTCACTGATATTAAGCCATTTTCTCCTCAAATTCAGAGTTTATTGTATTTTAGCTACTCTTTTTTTGCCGTGTATAATGTTATAATGGTCACAAGGAGATTAAAGTTTTATTAAACCTTTATTTACTTGAAATATACAGTTTTGCATTGAATTCATACACAAACTTTATAAACATGATTAATAATTTAATCATTAACATTCATCTAAAAACAACTACACTGGAGTTTTACACAATGGAGCAACATTAAAACCAACACTTGGATTGGTTAAACCAGTTTAACTTGGTCTTAGTTAATAACCTGGAGACATGCTTGAAAATCAGTCCAGAAAAGTACCATGTCGGCATAATGTAATGAGGAACACCAAGGAAATCCAGTGAAAATGAAAGAACATTACATTGACAAAACGATGGCCCTGTGGTTACATAAGAAAGGGAAAGAGGAAGACATAAAAAGGCCCAGTGTGAATAAGTACATTCAATAGATGTTACATTGTTCTGTATTTCCCTCTATTTGGCAGTGGATTTAAGGCATTTTTACTTAGACAACTGGCTACCGTGTGTGAAACAATGAGAGCACCAATACTACTGACTTCATGTCCCATGACTAAACATACGTCAATAGAGCACTGGTCTGTTACAAGTTAACCATGGCAGCCTATCATGAGCAATACTTCAGTCATTCAGGCCAGAGCGAGCCCCCAAAACCAAACATGAGTAGCAAGGCCATGTCCTGAGTAGAACTGTGTTTGTGACCACTGATGGGCTTTCAGCCAATATTTACATGGCAAATACAATGAAACGAAAGGGTTGCTAAAGGCACAAAAAGAGACAATGCTGTGAAAGTTTCACTCCCCTTCTGCACTGCCCTGGCAGACGACCCAGAAGCCACTGCATGACAATAAAAGTATTTGTTCGCTAAACACCGAGTGTATTTTCAGAAGCATCTGATCACTTACAAAGGAAATTTCTTTAAAGCTTGCAACAGAAGAGTTACAAAAGGAGAAAAAAAATCTTAATTCAGAGTGTAGTCAGAATTAATGATTTTCCTTTTTATGTTTGGTTGATTGTGGACTCCAGACATATCACCGATGACCTTTAGTGCAGTCACAATTCTATTGTTTATAATAAAAATAAACAGCAGCCTCAGATAGAGCAACTTATCAAGGACTTCACAAAAAAGGAGAATTGGCCCTTAATCTCCATGTTTTAAGGACAAACGTTTGGCTCAGGTTGTAAAAAGACAATCTGCACTAAAATGGACGTTGAACTGTCCTCATTTGGTGGAATTGTGCAATAGGAGAAACCATGTAGCACTTGAATAAAAGCTACCATGTCCTTCATTTTAATAAATATCAGAGCACCAATATGGTGAATATGCACAGAAGAAACTATGGGAAATAACATACATTTCCACATATAATTTATTATCAACTTATTAATTAAAAAAAGGACTTGGAACACATTTATTGGTTTGGACATTACAATAAATGAGTGTCATAAATTTTTTCACATCATATAAAAACACATAAATAGAGCAGATGTTAAATACCCATGAGGCAACACGTCATGATCCGCTGTCCATTGGAAGATGTAGGACATTTGTTCAAGCTCAACTCGTAAAAATAGTCAAAGTCATGTGGATTTTTATTTCTCAGCTGAGAAGAGAACATTCATTTGAAATTTGATCTTGATTTTGCATTATTTCATTATCAGACCATCAAAAGTGCAATGGGACTTCCAATTTTCTTTCAAACAGTTCATGCTAGAATACATGTACTTCGAAGCCAACTAGTCGACCACAGAAGGTCAAGAGTCTGTATTTTCTTCCTTTGCATATTCCTCTACGAGTTTCTCATATGAGTGGCTGTGTTCTGAGTCGTCACTGGTGAACACTGAGCCCTCAGATTCAGAACTCTGTTCGTCTTTGGAGTTTGTGTCAATGTTTTCGTCACATGTAGTAATGGATAGTTTTGCTTTAGACTCGTCATCATCCTCTTCATTCTCCTCCAAGTTATTGCTGAGAAAGTTCTCCTCGTCTATGAAACTAATGTTTGCATTTTGGAATGTTAGGGAATGGTACTCTTTAGATTCCCATGTCCTTCGACCGCCTGCTCCACAATCTCCCACTCCTCCGTTCTCTAGGTCGACATCCTTGTCAAGCTGGTTCACGTACATTTGGTCCTGGTCAAGTTCTAGGTCACCCTCCACTTGGTCCTCTGTTAGCAGCAAACCATTATCTGAGCCAAGGAGGTAGTTCTTAGACTTTGAAAATGCAACAGTTACGCGGTCACTGAAACTATAGCGTCTCTTTTGACGTGGTGATCGGTCCAGACTGAGGATGGTGTGATTATTGAACATGGGAGCATCATTGCAGCTCTTGGAACGACCCATTTCTTTGGGGTTATTGATGGTGCTGACACTGCTGCTGCTGCTTCTGCCAACTTTTTTGGTGCCAATCTGTTTAATCAAGTCATTGTAGCCTTCCTGCCTCTTGGACAGGAAGCTGAAGATGTTGACATCGTTGGGAGTGGGTGGCAAACGAAGAGCAGCCTTGTGAGACTCTTTGTAGTGCCGGAGCTCCTCAAGAGATAGTTTTCGCAGCTTGCGCCTTTTCTTCAGTGCTTTGTGGGCCTCGATCACCATCCGCACTTTCCAGTTGAAAAACAAAGAAAGCCAGGCCAAGCCCAGGTAAATCCACACCTCCACAAAGTAACGGTACAGAGTTGGATATTCTTTATTTGGTTCCACACCTGCAAGGACAAAGAAAAACAAACACGTCTTTTGAGTCCAAAGCTGATTTAAAAGCTGTCTTGGAAATGTGATACGTTTGTAGCAATCACGGGATGCCTGTTATTTGTTTTCGGGTTTTTTTTCCGTCTCAAGTTAATAAATTGAAAATATTTATTTCTCAGCTTACCTGCTACCAAGTCCCCAAATCCAATGGTGGTCAAGGTGACAAATGAGAAGTACAAGCCTTCAATATATGTCCAACCCTCTTGGTACATAAATACAAGAGGTGGAAGGACTAGATGCACCAGCACACCCCAGAGGAGAAAAATAGCTGTGCAAGTAAACTGAGCCTTTCTCTGGAAAAGAAAAAAGAATAAATTACTCCAAGTCAAGAAATTCAAGTACTTTTCCAGATGTGGGGGGAAAAAAAGCACTACTGTACTCTCTGGTCTACTCACCAGTGAGAATCCTTTCTTGAGTAGATACTGGCCCAGGTGCTTGGCTCTGCCACCAAAGAACTTTCCTAGCTCACTGATCCAGGTAAGACATAAAGGCACACCAAACAGCCCATAGAAGATGCAAAAACCACGGCCAGCTGATGTTTTCGGGGCAATGTTCCCATATCCTTTAAAATTTCAAAATGAAAAGGTTGGGTTAGTTTGCTTAGGGTTAGTTTGTTTCAACTATTGACATATATGTTTCTCTTAAGTATGGCTTTACAGGAGGAAAAGGAAATTAGAAACATGCCACCAATATGGATTGTTTGTCCCAATGGAACAAAGTCAGACAGTTTTAAAATTCTGCTTGAAAGCTCCATCTTTAACAGCTAGCACTGCTTAACATCCAAACGTTCTTACCAATAGTAGTAATAACAGTGGCTGCAAAGATAACAGCGTTTGGCCAGTTCCAGTTGTTGAAGGTCTTGCTGCCCGTTATGGTGACCCCTTGGCCTGCAGCATCAGACACCACCTGAGGACAAAGAAGATTGAAAACCACAGTGAATATAAGCTTGAATTCAGAGAAATGAATGGGTACTAAACAGATGGATGCTATCAACTGACAGTTATAAAAGAGTCCAATGTGGCTACGATAAGAACGAAGAAGACAGGAAGTTTGCATGAAGCTCCATTTCTTCCACATCCTTCCTGTGATACATTGATAGTATCTTAAGTGACACTGCTGAGCTAGAAACGACACTTTTGCACCCTGGGGGGTTGCTGTTAACCTGAGGGCTGTATAGTTCCAAACACTGCTTACATTAGTAGAGAAACAGGAAGGCAAGTGCCGCAACCCTAAACAACTATTTCATAATCACATAGTAAAGCATGGATGGAAAAAAACAGGTGTTTCATTTGATGCAGCTTACATTTGCATTTCTTTTTCAGTTGCTCAGAATAAGATCCTTTACTCCACAGGCAATGTTTTTAACCACCTATAGCATGGGATGTATTAGCTCACTCCTGCAATGACGTGTTAGTGTCGACATCCAAAGTGTTCAGAAAATGCTTACTCATTCACCACCGTATACATGCTTTGGACAGCCACAACAGAAACGGATTCCTCCTGTTGGGGATTGACAAACACCTGGCCATGTGTCCTGGAACAATTCATTCCCCCTACACCAGTTCAAATGAGCTTGAAGAGGGGGGATGTGCTGGGGTTGGTAAATTTCTCATACACCCTTAGGATACTTGGTTCTTAAAGGACAGCTGTGTGATAGTCCAGCTCTGTTATTACATTTACAAGAGGAGCCCATCTTTTTGTCTGCTGAAACTATAAAGTTCCTCTGTTGGGATTGGAATGACAGTGGTAATGATGATAATTTCGGGTTTTATCCATGACTAGGAAATAAAGAGGAAAAGCCTTACTCAACATCTGCTAACCTAGATTAACATTTCACAGTACTCACAGGCCAAAGCATCTGTAAAGTACTGGCTGCATATACATAAAGTAAATGTAATTATCACTATTCATATTAAAATCCTTTATTTGGCTTAAGCTGATTACAAAGACCTTTGCACATCCCTGTTGGCCTGATGAACCGGTTAACACTGGCTTTATTTACCCTCCTCCTGGGCTGATAAAGCTACATCTAATACACAAAGGAAAGACGTTTATCTCAGTCATAGTCTGTGGACTGGACTTTTTAACATTAACATGTTACTGTTGGAGCACTTTTGCACAAACGGTGAAAAGAACATGTTAAACTACAGTGTTTCCCGCTAAAATTTCTCACGATCATTAATATCAACGAGCTACTAATGACTTTCACTCACACACTGTGTGAGCACAACAACACCTCATGTTATCTTGGAACTGTTTTCAGTCATCAACTAGTGCATCAAATCCTCTCCTCCCTCTTCAAAGGTCACCTACGTAAACGGTAACGTGAGAGCAGCGTAGCTCCTGTAGGGAATAGGACGGTGTGCAACATGTGAACCGCGGAAAACTGACGATGAAGCGGTGAATGTGAGCGGAGGAGAGGAAAAAGGTTAGCAGTAAGTTGTTAATATGTGTCACTTAATAAATGCTGCAGCTTCTCAAGACCAAGAAAAGTCGTATGTTGTTTCCCAAACTGCTGCTACTGTATATAACGTTAGCTACATTCATAGGAAGTCACGTTAATTAGCTGCTGGTCATTACTAAACTGCATGCAAGTGTTAGGATCCACTGTTAGTAATCACAGCATAGCTGGTGACGTTACTACCTCATTTACTAGTCCAGTAAGTGAACGTCAGCGACAAACTTAGACTAAACTCACATTTGTCCTGTACATACAATCAGATTACAGTTAAATTATATTTCACTTTTCAGATGAGTCTATTAAACTGGTTGGTTAGGAGGAGAAAGGAGGATGGAGACCATGGAGGAGCTGAGGTTAGTAAAGCTAATAAGGGATGCAAACAAGTCACCTTTCAGTTTCTTTTGGTTTTTACTGTACAAATGTATAAACAGAATGGAGTAAATAAAATACTGGTTATATGTTGTCTATCTAAATGTTACAGGTAGTGCAGGTGAGGGAGGAGAGAGAAGCAAAGAGGATGGAAGAGAGAGGTAAGTGGGAGGTCATGAGCTATGAGGGGAGAATTTTATCTTTAGAAAATGTTTATCTCAATGCAGAAGTCACTGTCAACTTTTAATTTTCACTAAATTGTGTGTGATTTTCTGTGTTGGGGCATTTAATCTTTTTTTAATATCAATTTCTACAGATAAATGTCAAAAGCTGTAAGTAAAGACATAAAAGATAAACATGAATAATCCTATCTGTAATAATTTCAAGGTCATTTCATTTGAAGCTCTTGACTCACATAAATACGGGCCTGTGTCACATCCTCATGGACACCAACACAACAGCACCGCTGCTGCTTTTTCTAGGGCAAACACTGAACTAGAAAGCACTCAGAGAGCGCTAACCTCCACCAACACCACTGTGGCTAAAACCTGAACAATCAACAATGACAAAACAAAACAAAAATCCTGCAGTTAAAAATATTGATTCATATGAAAATACACTATAAAGTTATGTTTCCGTACAGAGAAGTTAACCAATTGGACAGAAAAGCCTTCTAAGTTTTAAGATTCACATATTGTTGTGATGTTGCACCATCACAAGTAAGCAATTTTCATCAGCATTCAGGCCTCTGAAAGAAGAAATGGGCATGATCGTAAGTGAGCACAATAATCACCGTCAGCATCACCATCTACCCCCCTCCTATAACATACTGTGAATGAATACATGCTGACCCCTCCAAGTAGAGATGCTATAAAATCTCCCAGATCTAGATTATGATCTGAATTTGAATCCAACAGTGGTTGAATATCATGGGTTCTTCATGCCTGGGTATTTTTATTTGGATTGGCTTGTTCTTCTTTTTCATGATATTGGCAAAATGTAAAAAAGAAAAAGAAAAAAAGGTTTATTTCACAATGTTGAAGAAAGTGAAACAAGCATCCAAAACCCTGCATCTTTACATGGATCCACCTCAACATGAAATCAATTTCTTCCTGGCAGAGGATCCACTCCAAAAAACTCTGAGAACAACTCCTTACAGACAAGCAGACATGGCTGATTGCATCATTGAACTCTCTCAGAAGAGTTTAACAATGAGAGACAGCGCAGCAGCACCGTGGGCATTAAACCAGAAGTAGTTGATAAAGAACAGGGGTGTTAACACAGAATTAGGGTAAAAGGCATCACATGTAAGTTTCCAGCGCTGTGGTTTGTCCTAACAGAAAGTGATGAGGTGTTTACCGTAAACACAACGGCACAAGCAAACACAGTATGGAACGTTTGCTGCTGGGGTCAATTAATTAATTAAAAAATTAAAATTAAAAATGGGGAGGGGGGGAACGAGAGAGGCAAATAATTCTTTAACCACTGACAAACAACTCGTTTTTTTATTTTGGTGAAGGAGATACAATTTTAAATAGTTGTATTTTGTAATTATTTTAAATCCGTTTCTCTTTTTTAAAATACAGTCGGTGATTCACTGCTGTAGGGTAACAGGACTCACTAAACTGGGCAACTCCATAAACACTACAGGGAGATTCAGACAAATCTGATTTGAGTTAAACTGACTCTAAAACATGTCATCACAACATGATGTGTGTCATCACTGAAAACCCAGAGTCCCATTCGAGTTCACGTCAACAGTTAACACAGCAGCTGCTAATGTTTTGGGTCCTCAGGACTGCCACTGCTTTAGCCCTGAATGTTGGGCCCCAAACATTTCTGGCCCTCAGAGCTGGTAGTTTAGGTAACATGGGTACACACATCACAGGGAGGGGGAATAGGGAGGTGCACATTATTGTTGGCTTGATGTTTGTGCTAATCTCGGCCAAGCCACTTTGTACGCACCTTTGTTTTGAGGGACCTACAGTACATTAATGAGACAGCATGCATAAAGAACAGTGAGTGGAAACATTGTTCAAAGTATTAATCAAATTAATCATGTCACATTTCAGTTGTTTTCAGTTGATTGTCCAGCCCTAATCGATCGATGACAACAAAACAACACCGACCACTGCTGATTTGTCTCAGGCAGTAAAGCTGACAGATGATTTATTCATGTAACTTTCAGTCACATCCACCAACTTCCTGTTTCATTCTGACTCCTCAAGAAGTTCTAGCAACATGTGACCAATGAAACGCAGCTTTACATTGAATAAAATGACAGATTTCTATGGGTTGGGCCATTGTCTGAAACATTTACGATAATCTAAGTAAATAAATCAACTAAATATTTAACGAAGATCTAGTCATTCAAGTGAGAAAGTGTTACATTTCATAAGGCTGAAGTTGAAATGACAGACTACTTATTCTTTCTCAATCCACCACTCATTGATTCATTCCTTCCTCTTTTGCAGAAAATATGAAATTCTACCCCATAAGCCAAGACTGGAGTAATTTGGGGTGTGTGAGGTTTGTTTACTATATAGAAAAAGCAAAAAGACAAATGTCATGCCTCGTCTGTGGTCTCATGGGAACTCAGATCTGCACTTAATGCTAGACTAATCTGACTCGTTTGATCATGTTCACAATTCATCTACCCGATAAAAAATGGTGAAGTTTGAGAAATGCAAAAGGCTGATTCACAGGAATAAAATGAGGGCAGAGTGCAAGCAGAGGCTCTAAATGTACACTATGTCACTTACTGAGAGGAAATGGGATGTAACCTTCAAAACTAAGGCAAAGGTTAGCATGTTTACTGTTAATGCAAATCTTTTTAAACCGTCTTGCTATGCAAATAGAACTGCCTTTTCTTCCACTGATAGGTTAGGAAGCAGAAGTATTGTATTTTTTTCCTAAATCCAAAAAGCACTACAGCAATGAAGACACATGCTGACACATGACTGAACAGACTTTGAAATGCACAAGGTTCTTGAGAGGATAAAGGTCATCCACTGGTCAAGTCATGGTTGCTTCAGGTCCTGAGAACAAGGGAAAAAGCTCAAACTGTGGGGAGAAAGATAAAAAGACACTTTGTGTCAAACTGAAACCAAACCAGCTGAAGGGGAAGTTGTCTAACTGGCTTCTAAACAATCCTAAGCACTGGATAAATGAATATCAGACCGAGGCTACCAACATGGATCCACTCGTTCTGGACAATTAATGAAAAAAGGACTGAATGAAATCAAGTGTTGAAGACAAGCTCATTAGACCTCAACACGACTTTAACCATCATGACCCAGGGAAACACCGTCTGATGAAGACGCTTCTCTGAAATGGCTTTAATACTGCAGATGTCAGTTAATTCTGGAAAATCAAACACAACATAAAATAGTACAGAAATCTTGATCAAGGAATTTCGCACTTGTGAAGTTTAGTGATGTTTGGCAAAATGGAATTTCGCCCAGTTGCACACTCAGTGCATGACAACTGAGATAAGGCGAGACAATCTTCAAATGTTGTGTTTAATGACATGAAACCACAGGCAGTAAGAAAACCTCTTATTGAGAGACTTGGCACTGACTCACACTTGGTGTTGGTGGATTGAAATATAGTGGAAAATCAAGTGTCTGCTTGCTTTTACAAACGTTCACACCTTAGATTGTGACTGACGAAATCATAATGTCCAGTCCAGTTAGACCAACACCTCCCAGTCATCGACACTGTGCAACCTTTCCCATACATTTCACTGATAAAAGCAATAATCATAAACTATTTTGATAATCAATTAATCATTTCAGTAATTTTTTAATTAAAGTAAAAGGCTAAATATTCTCTAGTCTTTGTGGAGTACATACCTCAGTTGTTCAGTATTTTTTACATAGTTAGGAAGCTTTTTGATATTTTCCCTATGTTAAAAAAGGTGAAAATTTAGCCACATCCGCTCCTAAATTGTATGGGTTCTTTCCTTGACCATGCACCATCCTTTTTTCCAAGTTTTGTGGAAATCCATCCAGTAGTTTTTGTGTAATCCTGCTGAAAGTCCAACCAACCACACACAGATGAAAACATAGGTAAAAAAAAAAAAAACTTGAAGGTATCACTTTGGAGGCTGGGACTTGTGATGGATATTTATTCACTAATTCCTGATTTTATAGTCTATAGACCATAGCACATGTCACACAAACCCCATGACCAAAACAGAATCCGTGCCACACTCTTCAAGTAAAGGATTCCATATCTGCAAAACTGAAAATGCTGCCAAACTTCAACCATACCAATCTGTCACTGCCAGTATGATAACCGAACAGTAAAAACCACAATGACAAACTCCAACTGTTATCAGGGCAGCTGGCAGCCCAGCATAACACTCCAATTCTCAGGTATTCTCCACGTGCAGCGAAACACGACAACAGAAGGACTGAGTGTCTAACAAACAATGAAGTCACTCAATCCTTTCCATGTCATTAGGTAATGATTTCTGATACGCGGTGGTTGGGTTGCAAACAGTGCAGTGAAAAGAATGCTTAGATTTCACAGTATGCCCAGCATCTACCACAGAGCATGGGGAAAAGTCTGAAAAGGTGTCGGATGCCGTCTGCATGACTTATTCCGACGCAAAAACCAATCACACCTTCACCAATTAACATGGAGAGGAAAGTCACACTGGGTGAGACAGAACAGATGTCATTTTTTTTACAACTGTTTCTGGATTTGGTAAAGACATGAAGGGGAAGGCCGTAAAAATCACCAGACAGTGAAAGGATTCCTAAATCTTACATCTGTTAAGCAGCTATTGCACCATTAACAGACCTGTTATTGGTTGTTTTTAATTAGGCTGTTAATATGGCAAGAAATAGAAAAACTTACTTCATTAACATCACATGTGGTATTTCTCTTCTTTTTTATTGAGTAGGTAAACATTTCATTAAAGTACACTCAGCTCAAACATGGTGTGAGTTCAGTATGGACTGGTTTCTACTAATATGCTTCATTAAATAGTGACATTCTCACACTGTACAGTACAGGCAGGCACTTGGGTCTGGAATGAAGTCTCTTTAATTCTACAAGGTTATTGGGAATCTTATCTGAAAACTAATTGGCTAAAACCAAACTTGAAAAAGACATTAAAATATATAGCTACCTTCCATGACTTCAGTAACAGGCACAAAAGGGAGGACAGACTTGGTTACACAACACCGCAGGCGCATGGTAAAGCCTGCTACCCCCAAACAGAGTACTACTTTATTCACTTATGGTTTTAAATTTTTGCCAGAGGCTATAGTTCACTTCTCTCATGTGACTGTGATGGGCAGTGTTTCAAACTGCTCGTTTGGCCACACAAAGGTGATTATTAACTCGTGTGCAGAACAATGAGACAAAAAGTAAAAACAGAGCCCAGAGCTCCTCTGTGGAAATGTGACTAAAGTGTGGATAACAGTCTGATTCTAATTCATATGTCACTGTTTATAAGAGTTCAACGTTTTATCATATAGATGCATCGGACTATTTACTCACATTTTATATTTAGCTTTTCTTTAAATTTTCTAATATTCAATTATTTGTGTTTTTGTTAGAGATTGCATAAATTAATCGATTATGCAATTTTGATAATCGATTATCAATCAAGCAATTTCTTATATTTTTATATAAATATCAATATCAAAGGATATTTATATAATAATATAATAATGTCCTACTGAAACAACTGATGATGTCATGACTTGTGCAAAACTTATTGACCAGGCAGTTGGGATGCTGATGGTCAGAACTCTGCAGACACGTGTGGCACAGATGTTACAGATGTTATGGCTCATTGCACAGTGGAGGCAGATCACATTTAGTGACAAGTCCAGATTTAACTTGCACAGAGCTGATGGTCGTAGGCATGTTTATCGTCGCCGTGGGGAACGCTATCCTGCTGCATACATTCACGGTACACTGACAGCTATCCGTTACTGAGATACGGTGCTAGGTCCACACGTCATTCCCAGGATACAGCAATCAGGCATCACCTTCATGCATGACAATGCCAGACCACATGTGGCTCATGTCTGTCAGGAGTAGCCTACCTGGACCAGAACAATGTTGCTGTCCTTCCTTGGCCAGCATATTCACCAGATCTCAACCCAGTAGAGCATCTGTGGGATGTTCTGGATCACCGGGTGAGAGAGAGAGATCCTGCTCCAGCAACACATGAACAACTTGTCACAGCTCTGCAGGAAGAATGGCATGTCATCTTACAAGTCCAGATTAAAGTCTTGGACTAGATTTTTCCAGTTAGAAAGTGAACTCAACATCTAAAAGCCTTTTTATACAGCGGACATGAATACTGTTGCACCAAAGACCGTTCTCTCTGTGTCTTGTGTGACATTCAATGAGTCAACCAGTGCTTTCTAAATAATGGAATAACACAGCAAAATCTCATTTACCATCCCTGTATTTCGTCGTCTGCTCGGAAGCTCCTAGACCTTGCGTTGTCTCCCAAATTTGCAGACATTTTTAATTGATTTTTTTCATCTTTGACTTAGCTGCTAACTGCCCTTTGCTGCTTGTTATTGGTTGCACAAAATAGCACATCATCAAAACGCCACACCCCTCTTCTGTCCTGCCCTCACCAGGACACTCCTTTTATACAGATGACTATTTGGTGGTGTTACTACCTCTGCTGCCAGCTCAGAGGCAACAACGACCCCCCAATTCCTCTTCATAACTTCTATACAGAACATTGAGGAGCAGCAGTCCTGAGCCACATTTACACAGCCTGTTCAAGGTGATACCAGTGTGCCTTTATTCCACCCCATCATTGTGTATGAACACAATAAAGGTGTAATGGCGGTCTGCGTTGTTCTGCCTCTGGGACGGCAGTGGAGGTAGTAACAAAAGCGAATGGGACATCTGTATCAACGAGAGACAGAAAGGCAGGACTGGGTTGTGATGTTTTGACAAGATTTAAAAAGCAACTAAAGGCTCTTAGCAGCTAATTCAAAGAAAATCAATATTTCAGAACAAAGAAAAACTATTATTTCTACCTCAGTCAGTCATTCTAGTTGAGAAGTTGACTGGAGGCACAGCCATCAGAGGACCCAAGTAGCGCCAATGCTGACGGCTTGTTAAAGTGTATTTAGAGAGGGATTTGTTGTGTTGTAGACATTGTAATGCATTCTCCTCCTGCCTGAGTCGACAGTGAAACACAAAGCTCTAGTGTTTCTTCTTTGCAGTGGAGATAATGTGCAGCCACCCCCCCTTCAACCCCCCACTAAACTTTTATAACAGCTTCTCAAGAGCCACCATTGATGGACCATAAAAGCAAATCCATAAACTGTGACCACTTCAAGGCTCCAATAGTTAACTGTACACTTCTTGTTAATAAAACAGCGACGACTAACTTTTACACGAGTGTCGCCTTCTCATGTTTAGCCTGCTTTTAATTGTTAACAAGCTGAGCAAAGTTTCCACAATGGAAAGCTAATAGAGGGAAATGCAGCTCCAGGGTGATGTTTATCTGTTTTAATATACTGACTCCAAAGCTTTTGTAGTAAGTGTCGGGGCAAAAAAACAACAGAGGTAAAAAAAAAGATCACTGGAACCACTGAGATGGTATTAGGTGGTCTTTGTCAGGTTGTTTTTACAGCAGCGACTAGGAAACAGAAATTCAACAAATATCTGTCATATTATTCCTGACTGCAGTCAGACCAGACTTGGTTGTTGCAGGGATTTGGCTGCTACAGATGCCACAAGTGAGGGGAGGTTCATGAGTATATCAATTTCAGCAACCCCCCCCCCCAAAAAAAAAGAAGAAAAAAAAGGGGGGGAAGTATAAGGGGGGATGGGGGAGGGCGATATATCTCCCTGACAGTAATGTGGGCCAAAAAAGGGAACAGGCTGAGACATGTTTCTGGTCAAACTTGAAAGTGCAAAAAAGAAGAAGAAAAACAAAAAGACAAAATGAAGAAAAAAAAGAACACAGGAGAGATGTTATGTTGTAAAAACCTCTTCAAATGCATAAATCAAGTTGTCTTTCCTTCCTCTTGACATCTAAAGATCACATGGCGTCAAAAAGAATCACGGTGACAAAGCCTCCACATTTCAAGGAAGTAAACAAACAACATGCCATGGGGCAAACACCTGCTGAGTTTGTGATCCCTCAGTGCTGATGACAGAACTTTAAGGTCAATGACACCAGCTTTACTGTAAGATAATGACTTCTTTATGAGGAACAGGAACTGCTTTCAGTGGCCGAGGATACAGATTGACCCCCCACACCCGGGCCTATCTTAATCCCAGCAGCAGACAGGGAGTCTGCCAGTTTCACAACAGAAAATCAACTAAAGAAGGTCATTAATTAATTTCCCATCATTAGACACAGATACAAGGACCCAACCAAAGATAACATGTCATATCAACAGGCCTATCTTGAGAAGATTGTTGCATATTGGTCATGGTGCTCTTATGATATTTGGCCTTCAGGATTAAAAAAGTGAGGGTGTGTTGACCCTCAGAGATGAACCGGCATCATGTCATTCCTTTGGTTTGTGCTCTCATACCAGCTGAGGCTCATCTAAGTGCTCACGGGTCACCAGGTCAGGGAAAACTCAGCAATCTATCAATGACTTGATTCATGATGAAATCATCTTATGCGAGCTGAGAGTGAGCATCACTTATAGTAGGATGTGAATGCAGAAATGCAGTTTCCATACCTCTAATATTCTGTCCAAATCATCTTTCGTCAGACAGGGATAGTCCGCAAGTATTTCATCCTTCTTGGTACTATACTGCTTTGCAGCCAGCTTCCAATTGGGCTCCTCCAGGACTTGAAAAATTGCTGCCCCAATGGACAGGTAAAAAATGATGGCGGAAGTCAACAAGGGGCCTTTATCTACCATACTTTCGTGCAATGACTACACTTGCAGAGCGCGGGGCAAGGGAAAAAGAAAGGGAGAAAGGAGGGGGGAGATAACCGCAGCCGAAGTTATGCGGCACTCATTCCCTGCAAATCTTTGCGTCTACAAACTGTTTCTTCTTCTTCCGCGCGAGGGCTCTGCAAAATGAGTGAAGGGCGCCGCTGCTGACAACATTGGGCTCGAGACATAAGATAAAAGTAGGCATAAAGTGGGCCTGAGCGCGCGTGGGACCACGGCGGCGGTAGGACTGTTTCCACGTGCGCGGCTGGAGAAGAACAGGCTGGTGAAACACTGAAGTCTGGGCAGAGGAGTGGAGGAGAAGAGCAGCGAGGATCCGCCCAGCTGGAGGGGTAGGGGTGGCGCGTGGGTGTGTGTCTGTGTGTGTGTGTGTTCGGGGAATTCCTTTATCTTTAAAAAAATCTTTTTATTTATTATTATTACAGGTGTGCAGCTGTCGAGAGACTATGTCATTAACCCACAACTTCAACAGGTCTACACAGAACATTCAGTGTTCAATATTTCCACCAGATATTGTAAAACTGTAACCCACTAAAATAACATTTAAATATATATTAATTTACATAAATATGTCACTTTTCTATTAAGATTATTCTTTAAATTATTGATATTTTAGCAGAATTGGAGCCTAAATAGGTCATAAAAAGGTCATAAATATAAATGAGATATAATTTATAGATTTATACATTTTTGTGACTGTTATTATAACATTCTTGAGTTTGTTTTTAATAGTGAGTTTATAGAGGCCTCTTTTAAAGCAATAAATCACAATATACTCTTAATTAAATTGCTAAAAAATGTTTAAAAATGTTACTTTTGACATTTACTTAAGGATTAACTTTAGCAGATGATATAGTGTGCTTTAATGGATAGATGTTCCAGATATAACTTTTTTTATGGCACAAACTGTCATTGACTGCATTGATTTCCAGCCTCCGAACTCCAGCCAGACTGACGTTCTTCTTGATGTTGTTTATTGTTATAAATTGGAAACACATACCCATTAATTTGTCGTGTCATTCTGTCTGTCTCCCTGCAAAATGTTGCTTCCGTTGGAATAAATATGCTCACACTGCAATCAAGGTGAGATTTAATATTCTCAGGTTTGCAGATGTAATTACATGACTTTAAAGACAGATGATAAATGACTGTTGCTCTAAATTTCATTTTCCAAAAATAACAATTCACCACATAGCCTACCTTAAACCTGTTTAACATGTTGAGGACCAGGTGTGACCTGAAGATTTCTTAAAGGTGCTTGATTAATTTTTTGTCATCAGTATGTAATGTTACCAATGAAGAAGTGGAGTTAAAGGTAATAATTAGTTGCAGGACATGCAGCTAAAGGTAACCTGTGTCAATGTCCAGAACCCAACCGCTCAAATGTTTGCACACATGATGGGTTCTGTTTTCTCTGTTGATGATGTGATGAGCAAAGATCAAACAAAAGAACATGTGAATTGATATTTAACTAGAGCCACAGATCGTCAGAGTGTGATGACATGGTTTCTTATCAGACCTGTCAATCAAAGGTCAGACACTGACATGTTAGTTTGCATTAGGAGGTGTGAGAAAAGGAAATATATTGATTTACACCTCCAAGGTCTGTGTTGGGACCACAGACCACAGCGTGGTCTATAAAGTTAGTTGTAGAGATAATTATCTCTAAACAGTATTTTTAAATGCACAAACCATATAATCCACAAATATTTTATTATTTCCAGATCTGTTATCCAAAGTTCCATAACAGTGAAGTTGGAATTTAAATAGATAAATATGCTTTGATACATATATATAAATTGTAAAATCTATCATTTGTAATACTTTATTACATAAGTTCAATGTAAAGGATCACATTTGAATTATTTGAATTCAATGAATTTGAATATTTGAGTCAGTTTTGAGTTTGTTTATAAATTAAATTACTTAAGTGTGATTTAACACAGGAAACAAAAACAAAAAAAACTAATTTGAAACGCACAACCTTTACGTAAAATACTTGAAAAATTAACACTTTTATAAGCACATTAGGCCTAAGCAGAACTTCCTCTTAACTTTATATGTAGTCCTTGAAGGTTGATTGAGGAAACTGGTTACTTAATGACTCTCAAGGTAGTTTACATCTCACAGAGGATAAACATCCTGACCTCGTACCAACAGTTTAGAACTGATGAAGCCTCTTGGATGAGAGGTGAAATGTTTTCAAGCTAAGCAAAGAAGTCGGGAAAGAAGAAGGATTACCATGACCTGGATGACTGAGAATTTACACAAACATTTATATGTAGTAAATGAATAAACACATGAGGTTATGAATTTGCATTAATTTAATTAACTTAATTTATACATACAGACTGACTCATAGAAAACATTTGCATTAAATGTGATCATTTACATTGAATTTATGGAATAAAACTACATGGATTGGATGAATTAGATTTATATGTACATTTGTAGGTAATTATACTTAATTTGGGCAAAGTTATTTTGGGTATATATTCATTCCCTCTTTCACTGACATCATTTTGAGACATTGCTTTCACTCTTTCACGATACACATATGGCTTCTGATCGTCTGCTAGACAGCAGTGTTCTCTGCATTGTTGACTGTGGTAAGTAAAGGGATTTTTAGTTAATGAGCTTATAACAGACATCATGTAGACTCCATGCCTGGACCAGGAGAATCACCTGTTGACAGTATGCCTGCAATAAATTAGTTGAAATGCCTTATTTAGTTGACAGTCAGAAAGCAATTAAGACAATTAGCTAAAAAAAAAGTTGACTTTGCTGAGAGAAATGATTGTACAGTACAAGCTTATAACTAACTATGGGAGTCTGCAATGTAATATGCATGCCTCCTCCAAGGTGGCACAATCCTTTAGCATGCCTGACCCATGTCCCACCCCTCCACTAAGTTTAGTGTAAATCACTTCAGTAGTATTTGCAAACAGTAAAGAGGGAAAATGTTCAAATCAATTGTTGCTCAGTCATCAAATCTAATGTTTTGGGTTGGTCACCAACCCGCCCAACAAAGTGTTGGTATCTGACCAACTATGAATGAGACTTAACAATAATCTACGTTTTCTCCAGAATCATTGACGCCCCTAACGCATCAAAAACATAATAATAATAATAATAATAATAATAATAATAATAATAATTTAAAAAAAGAAAATACATGTAAAGGAGAGGGTCATTGAAGATTCAGACACTGCTGCACAGTTCCGGTGGGTCTTAAGTTATGGATGAGAGGGAGTATTTTTGTATGAGTCTGTATGTTGCATTTTTAAATCCAGCATTGTATACATTTAACCATCTTAAGGAGTTTAAGTTCTCATTGATTGTGATGCCAAAAAGTTGTTTTTAAGCTAAAGAGACCTAACTTTTCTTAATGCTGGCCCATTGGTCCCTTTAGGCTGTCAGTAAACACAGCCTAAGGCCAAACTTCTGCACATGTGCAGAGATTATTGTTATTGTCTTCCAGGACTTATTCGTACTGTCTGTCCGTAAAGTCTGTGCTGAAATCGGTAAAACAACATTTAGGTAAGCTGGTCCTGCTGTTTGGAATCAGTTGCAAATTGACCTGAATCTCAGAGAGCTGGTCTCATGGTGCTTTTAAAGCTGCATTAAATGACTTGGATGCAGGCTCATCTGGCTGTAAATGTGTTATACGACTCACGTAACCCTGCTCGATCAATGGTGTTGATGATTTGTTGAGTAACATTTTGGACACTTCTTTGTAAATCTTGTAAATCATTGACCAGGACGTTCTTGTAAAAGAGATTTTAAATCTCACTGAGACTTCTCCTGGTTAAATACAGGCTAAATAAAATAACATGGTGATCTGGTGAAAAGCCATTTGGGATAAAATGGGATTTTAGATATAGACCAGATAAGAAAACAGTTAGAGCCACATCAAAATATCTGTAGATGCATTAACAAATGTAACTAAATCTTTTTAGAACCCAGAGCTTCTGCTGCTTGTCTTCAATGTTGCGTCTTTATTTGTTGCATGTAGATTTTTGGCATTGAAGCAGACAGATGTGATCTGTTCACTTCATTAAATCTCTTATGAAGCGTAAACCCCAAAGAAAACAAAACAGAATCTCTGGTTCACCATGCAGTTGTGTAAACTGATCAATTCCTTCACAGCCTCTCTCATGTTACTTGGTTTGAATGCTTGATGTCAGATTTGATTAACAGACTGTTATCAGTCAGGGTAATCATGTTCAGCATGACCACAAGCATCTGCCCCATCAGTAACTGATGCTGCCCTCTGACCTTACAGGTAGCAATACAATTTCATGATCTCATTATTATTACAGTGATGATGCCATAGTAAGTAACACTAAAAAGAAGATTCTATTGATAATATGCCAGCTTAAATAGCTATTGAGTTTTCTCTCGTTTACTTATAATGTCTAAAAATGTCTACAGTATGTTCATCGTGTTTGCTTAGTAGCTATCACTTTGCAAAGGATATTTTAGTGCTTGTAGGTGTGCACAGTGATCGGCACATGAGAAATAAGTGAAGAATTGCCTCCTGGTCCCATTGTTCTTTGTTTGTGTTGTGCTTTGGGAAGGAAACCAGCAACAATCAACCATCAAATTAGCTCATGGTCAGTATGTGTTTCTTTGAGTGTGTTTTATGGTCTGTGTTCCAAAACACATAAAACTTGGATGGCCTGAGTAAACAGTCTGATCTATAATAAGTACTGTTAGTGGTCAAAGCTTTCAAAAATAGAATTTCAAAAAACTATATTTATGTGGGCACATACTGATATCATCTCCAAATCTGATTTAACCAGACAGCTCAAACCTCCACCAACACAGCTCAGTTTCCCCATTATGTCTTTGCACCTAAATGCAACAGTCCCATATAACTATTTCAATATGAAAACCTACCTCTAGAGTTGAATTTGGAATCAAATTGGAATCAATTTTAGTTTGAGTGTTATTCAAGTAAAACAATATTTCCTAGAGGTTTTCCTCAACATCTATAGGTCCAGCAAGTAGTTTATGTGTAAACTGACTCCGCCCCTTTGTTCAGAACCACTTAAAATTCTTCCTTACCACACGACCAACCCTTCTACCAAGTTTCATCAAACTCCATCAGGTAGTTTTTGTGTAGTCCTGCTAACGTACAGACAGACGGACAATTCAAGGCCTCCTTGGTGGAGGTAATAAAATGGACAGCCAAATGTGTACTACATTCATTTTCTTAAAGTGGACCAATATTATGCACAAATCAGAATCTAACCTTTTTGAATATAGGCCCTGCTTTTATATTTAGTTCCTCAGGATATTCAAACAGTTGCTGATTTAGCATAGAGCTTATTATTTAATCTTCACTCTCTTCCTTGCTGACTGTATTCAGTTGAAAAATTTGCAATAATTATTAAAATGAAACCTGTATTACGAGCTGGTGAAATTCAAGAGGACAGGTTAGTATACAGCTGCACATAGGCATAATCAGAGGGAGAAAACAACCTCTTCACCCTGGGAAAAATACGATTTATCCTGCTTCCCAACGGTGTAAATACAACTATGTAATCACAATAATAATAATAATATACAATAAAAGCATGTGTACTGATTATGGATGCACATATTATGCACTTAATAGCACATATTGAAGTTTCAAAAGATCGCGACCCCTCTCTGAACACCCCAGCAGTGACTCAAGGTGCAGCTACAGTGTGTTTGTCATTGGGACCTCCAGTAAGCAGCTCAAACAAAGACAGTCATACATTTCTTCACATCCAATGGCCTCATTTAAATGATCTAAACCACTTGATCTAAAGCGATTGGTGCAATTGCATTTAGGGCGTGTCCAACTCCCCGTATATGGGCATAAAATAAGGCTATTGGTTGTATTAGGTTGTATTTAGTCCATTCAGTATTCATAGGTGTGTTTTGGGCATAACAAGAATTAAACCAATCATAGTGTCATCTACCGTTCCATTCGAAAGCCAGGTGTGCCTGTTCCAGGCATGTTGTCATTTAAGCAGTGACACTCATCTTCACGTGAGGGACAGGTATGTTGTCTTTGGCCGGTGGACCCTCTGCATCCAGCGTCTCACCAATCAGCATCAACAACTCCATTTGACTACATATGATCACATGCAGTAATATGTGACTGATGAGGAGGAGGAGGAGGGCAGCTGTGCATCCCTGTGAGTGTAGCAAGCCAAGTGTCGTAAGCAAATCACAGTCTGCAGATCGGGATGTGGGTGGGTGGTCTCACACATCATTAATGAGGAAAATATTAATTGTATTACCTGCAGCGATTCCTCTGCAGCAAAGACGATACGTGCATCTCTGCCTGTGTCATTTAGACCAGGTCTTTTGTCGGTTAATGGTACAATGACTTCCTGCTGCTTCAAGATAACAATGCACCAACAATGCACAGACTGGTGCTAATTTATCTGCAACTTAAACAATGTGGGAGCTGGGTGTGAAAATGTCAGATTTCACACTAGCAATGACACCTGGGCTGTGTTGTGCATCACTTTAAATTTGCCATTTGAATTCAAGTGAATGAGAGACAATGTAAGGCAATTTAATGTCGTGTTTCTGAGCTGGCTGAGTGTTTGTTTCCAGAGAACAGCAAACAAATGGAATTGCTCTTGAGAAAATTGCATGTGGTACTGACTTTACTGATGAGGCTTCTGTGAGTTAATGCAGCATGGCAGTCTAAATTGTAGCAGCTGTTGATTCACCATTTATGTTCACCAGGTTCAGTTTCAATTATTCAATTAAATATCACTTGGATCAATAGAAGGTCCCCAACCTTTCATGGGAAAACTAACCAATATAGCCTATACACACTTGTAACCCAGAATTCATAGCTGATTATAATGAAGCATGGTAACAACCTCTATTTTATTATCCTTTGTGAGGAAGGATATTACACCCAAATAAACAGACACAAGAACTGTTTGTTCCCTGTCTATTATTGACATGGTCAATAATCAGTCTCTTCTGGTAAATATCACTATTGCTTTTTCCAAAAGCAGGTCTTAGGACAATTAACACATGCTGTTATTTTTGTTAAACACATACCATTTAAAATATAAACACAATACTGTACTGGGTTAGATTGAGGGTTTGCCAGTATCTGTCCTCAGCAGCTGCCTGTAGCATACATGACAGACTTCTCCTCTACCTAAGGCCCTGTTTACACGACAACGGAAAAGTTTGTCCTTCGGATATAAAAAAAGTTCTGCATTCGCACGACAACGTTTAGGAATGATCCTCATACACACTGATCCACAGTAGTGGGTGGTGTAGAAGAAGATCCCTAGCGGTACAACAAATCTACATTGGAGGAGTGTAAATAAACTTAGCAGATTCTGAAGCACAAAGAAAACTGGACAGTCCACTGTTGTTTTTTCTTTGTTGTTTTGTCCATATTGCTCTGTCCATGCACACCTATTAGGCTGGAACAGTGAGAGCCATGTGCATAGAGGGGCTGTGTCGTCACCGTTTTAAGAGGAGTTGCATTTTGCAAGTTCACATGGTGAGAGTAACGGTGGCGTTTTCAAAAGATTACATTTTCAGCCCTCCAGAACACCATTGTTGTGTAAACCAATGATCAAACCACAACAAAAGTTTACCGCTTTATGGTAGAACCATTGTTGGGTAAACGGCCCCTAAGAGAGGATTGTCTCTTACGTCACACAGAGTAACCAGAGTTGTCTGATGCAGGATTTTCCCAACTCACCTGTTACCTTCACCCTCAGGAGTCAGTGTTTGGTTTGTCCTTTCTGGGCTACTGTAGAAACATGGCATTGCACATGAAAGTTGTTGTGAAGAATGTTTTGCCATCGTGATTAATGTAAAATCTAAATTTCCCTCCATTTGATTTTTTGATGATTTCTCAAAGGAAAACACTGGACAAATATTTACAGAGCAGACATATATGTTTAGTGGACTTTCTGTGCAGGAATGTTGCACAACGTATAAATCAATGACTCATCTGTAGTCAATGGCTGCATCATACTGCACGAAGCCTCTCCGTCAGTGGTTAAATCCCTGCAGCTTGCAGGAAGTATTGACCTAGAGAGCAGATACATTACACACAGCTGTCCACAGTGTTTACATTGTGAAAGTACATGCAAACGTCCAGACTTTAGAACTGGAGACTTCCATTAAACTTGCATGAGATCCAGTAAGGCAACCCTCCTCCCCTGCTGAGGTGTGAACAGTTACATATCTACACATACTAGATAGATTAAATCAGTTTAGTTCACATTTTTATTAAACAAAAACACCCAATAAACTCTTCATCTCTTAATTTTTACTGTAAATAAATTCCTTTCAAATGAATGGGTCCTTCCAAAATTCATTGTGAAAACTGCACACTGCTCTCTCAATGTCACATTTGATTGCAGGTCAATAAGTTCCACCAGTAGAGATCCAGTTTCTGCCCACTTGTAGATCTGTTAAGCCTCCTGTGAAAATGTGGTGACATTTCTGACCAGAAAAGGGATTCTGAAATAAAGGAAGGAGCAGCGATCCACAGCTCAAGTTTGGCAAAACATTCCCATAAGTTTACAATCAGTTTAACATGAGAGGAAACATCTATTTCACCTTGAGTTTGTTTCATTATTGGAAAATGTGTGCAGTCCTCTCGGAGACCAACTTTGAAAATGTCCAACTTCCTTTGGAAAGACTGGACAGCTGCTACCAAATCACACAGAGTTGTTTTTGTCTTATAATTTTAATTTGAGTGTTTAGGTGTGATGTCATGTCAACCAGGAGGGTCATAATATCCGTTTTCCTCTCATCTTCCAAACTATCTGGCCCATGATTCTTCTGTTGTGCCAGGAACATTTTTATTTCATTTCTAATTGCCCAAAAGCATGCTAGCATCCTGCAACTGTTCAAGCTATGCAGTCTGAAAAGTTGTTGCTCTGAGGGAATGAGATGACCTGTGCAGATCGCTCATACTGAGCTTTGAGCTCATACTTATTTTCCACATGCTTACCTCAGATTTCTGCGGATAAGTTTCCAATGAAGCCCCTCACCGAAAAAACTTAGACTAAATGAGAACATCGTACCATTCCAATGACAGCAGAGTAGGGTGGGTCAAGCGTCACCAAATCTCTTTGATGACAAAAGTTATAGATCTCTTATCTCTATTTTTTCGTGTTATGTGAAAAGGTTTTGCGGTCCGGATAATAATAAGTTTTTTCTTTGTGTTTTTAAAACCTTCTGTGTTCAAATGGTATCATTTCTGAAACAATCCCCGTACACATGGATCCGAAAACACGACTAAAAATGCTGTAGTCTTTATGCCAAGGCAGTAGTTGGTGGCCTAACTTTGAAAATAAACAACACAGAATAATATCACAATGGTGGTTCAGCAAATCGTCATTGGAGGAGCATTAATAAATTCAACAGTCTGCAGCACAAACAAAACGTTCAGTCCAACATCATAATTTTGTTGTTGTTCTGGCCATAGTAGGCTGTTTGCTGTCTGTGTACGTGACAAAGTCTGGCAGGAACTGTAATAGGCATGCACAAAGCAGGGCTGTGTCATAGTTTTTAGCCAGAGTTGCGTTTTGCCCGTTTACACAACATGGATACGGTGGCATTTTGAAAAGTTTCCACTCTGAAGCCATTTTGAAAAGTTTGCGGTTTCAGTGCCTGAAAACACCGTTCGCATATAAACGGACAGCCAAAATGCAACAAAAGGTTACCATTTTTCGGTGAAACGTTCGTTGTGTGAACGGCCCTTAAGAGTGGATTTAGGAGTAAGTGATCACATGTTGGGCGGCACGGTGGCATAGTGGGTAGCGCTGTTGCCTCACAGCAAGAAGGTCCTGGGTTCTAATCTACCTGAGGACCTGGGACTTTCCTGTGTGGAGTTTACATGTTCTCCCAGTGTCTGTGTGGGTTCTCTCCAGGTTCTCCGGCTTCCTCCCACCACCAAAAACATGCAGTAGATGTGAATTAGTGACTCTAAATTGCCCGTAGGCATGAATGTGAGTGTGAATTGTTGTTTGTCTTTCTATTTGTCCCTGTGAAGAACTGGTAGACTTGTCCAGGGTGAACCCCGCCTCCCACCCAAAGTCAGCTGGGATAGGCTCCAGCCCCCTCCGCGACCCTACGCAGAATAAGCAGTTACAGAAAATGAGGGAATGAATTAATGATCACATGATAAGTGTTGCACAGCTGTACAGGACATTCTGGCAATTCGAAGGAGTAGTGCTATGATTACATGACTTAACACAGTGTACAAAGTAGTGATAGATTTACCTGATTAATAGACCATGTCGTGTCCTTCAACAATATGCAACAGAAAAATTATGCCATTTTCATAAATGCACTCATGGAAAGTTGGATAAGGGTCAGTAGACTTTTCAAACATTAATATTTACTAACTTTAAATGTTTTTGATTTTTATATAATGTGAGAAGCTTTGTCAAATTCATTGTTGCTTTGGTTTATGGATTCTTTTGGATAAAGTTTTGATGCGTCACGCTGAAATCCTGGCTGGGAAAGGTTGAGGAAGACGAGCACAGCTGCTGAGTAAACGCCACAGGTTATCTGTCTCCTCGTGCACAGGCATGTCTGAGCTGCAGAAACAGTCAGAACGAAAACATGAGCAAGGGAATGCAGTTGGTTGGTGGTACAACCTCTAACTTTGTGCTGCAGTGACTAGAAGACAAAGATTAGTCTTTCAAGTGTATGAGGGGCAGAGAAGTCCTGGAACACGCTGACAAAATGTATCAGTTATATGAGAGCTCAAAGTTTACCTCCATTATCAGGATCACGGTGACATCACTTGTGTCACAAAATAGATATAACCCTGTCAATAAAACCCTCTCCAGTTCTCCAATTATAATTGTGGTTTATTTTAATTGAAGGATTATATTCCTCCTCATGGGTTGAGTTAGATTTCTGGCCACTTGAAAAATATCAAATGCTAAAAAATCTCATTGTATGATACTAAAATAGACCCTGCTTTCATTGAGAAGAGCTCTTTCTATGTCAAGAAAAGCTGAAACAATGCTTTCATTCAATTCGATTCTGTGTCACAAGAACGGTCACATGTTTAACGCTGAAGAACAGTTCCTGTAATTCAGCATATACTGCAGACGTCTTCGTAAGTCTTTTCCTTTTACTTTGTCGTCAACACCAAACTGTGAGCCAGCAGCCTGAAGAACACACCCACGCATGTTCAGCATATTCAGCATATTCAGCATGTAGTCTATCTTTTCCTAACATCTTAAAGCCTAAGCATTTTCAGTTACATAAGCCTTTTATCTTCCGATGCCTAAGTTTTGCTTCGTTACATGACGCCATGTGGGAGTGAAAGAATTGATGGACGTGTTTAGTTTGGCTGAGAGTAAAGAAATCATCTGCATTTTTTTTCATCTTAGAAAACCTTAGCAAGTCAAAACACTGCATCCTCTGTTAAATCCAGCTGCTCTCTTTTTAATCCACTTGCTTTAACATTTATCAGCAAGTCCCATAAAAGGTTTGCGAGTGCTATTATGACAATAAAATGTCACTAATAAAACCTTTTACCCATCAGTCATATGGGTTTTTAATTGTTTCTGGGTACCAGGGTGGGGGTGGGACTTTTTTTTCCATGGGTTTACAACATCGTTTGACAGTTACATAATAAGAGTTTGTGAGCTGCTGTGGAGGCACTTTATGGGGAACACGTCAAGATGCCTGCGAGTTCATAATATCACAAGGTCAACTTTTCCTTGTCTGGTTTTGTGCTTCAAATGTATCCTCATGCATGCTGACACAGTCATTCTGCACTGCATCATGTGTTTTACTCCTTTTATATCGGGTTCAGGGTTGGATCAGTATCACACAGGTTCACGTACAAAACGTTGAGATGTTTGCAGCTTTTCAATTAACAGACGCCTTGTGTTAGAGATTTTGGGTTCAGATGATCAAACATTAATCTCTATGTTTGACAGGAAGACAATGACCGTATCTGAGGTATCCAGAAAAACATGTTTGGACTGTGCAAAAGAACACAACCACTTATGAGTCATTTCAAACTGAAACAAACAACAAACGTGGAATTGACTATTTATTAATTTATTGCATGCATACAAATATTTTTTATTATGTACACTGATAGCTGAAGATCTAATCAGATAGCATTATCATGTTTTTGTAGCCTACTTGCGTCGAATTACACCTGTACTATGAATTGCACCTCAGGTTATCACTGACCTGTAATCTATTGTGCACTCTGTAGTGAATCAAACTCAGACATGCGAACATGTTCACAGCTTCACTCAGACTCAGACACATTTATCACACAGGCTTAGACTAAATCGGCTTCTTGTGTTCTTGCTGCGAGGCCCTCAATGACACTTTATAGTTGTCCGGGTTATCAGGCAGTGTGTAAACAGACCACTGTTTCAGCTCACTTGAAATGTTGTATGGTTGTTTCCCAACAGGTCAAGTTAAGGTCAACAGAGTAGCCCAGAACAATAAAAGCCACCATATGAACTTTACCCACAGATTAGGAACATTAGGAGTGGATTACTTGATCTTTGATCCATTATTTCCACGACAGGGACCAGGCTCTAAATTAAGTCAAAAGGACATTATTTTACTACCCTAAAAGTCCCTGTACTCAGTGGAGATCCCTCTGGGGGGCCCAAGGCAGAGAAGCCCATCATTGCCTTGTTTTTCTTTTCAGGAAGCTTCAGGAGTTTTGAAAAAATAAACTTTATTTAACAAATCATCACTTACAAAACGCGACAACAATATATAGAATTGAGGCATCATAGAAAAAGGCTCCTATCTTAAGCTGATCATATATTCAAGCATGGACAAATGTAACACGCCAATATGAAACGAGACAGGGCAATGTATGAAAAATATAATACATAGAGGACAATAAACATTCATCTTAATAAGTGGTCTGATGTAATGATCAATTCATGAATTAATAGGTGAATGAATAAATTAATTAAAATGATAGATTAACAAAAAATAAATCACCAAAAGAGATAGGTGGTAAACTAATTTTCTCTAAAGAATTTTGTTAACTTATTAGACATATTGCATTTCATGTTTTTAAGTTGAACAGATTTGGAGGACACCTTCAATTCAATCTTAAATGAATCAAATGATGGGTTAGACATTGAGAATTTGGCTTTATGGATATGAAGTTTCCCCATTAGAGTTCCTAGGTTGACAATCCACTGAACTCTCTGGTTTTTATTGTCAAAATATACATTAGTATTACATCTTTGGCTTCCAATTAAATAATATGATCAGTGTGAGTTGCAAAATAATCCTCAATTTATGAAACCTGATGTGTGACATTCATAAAACAGATGTGTAATTGTTTCTTCAGCAGAAATAACAGAAATACAAAAATAATTTACAGAAATAACATTTGTTATCAATATAATATAGATATTATGTAATATTTTGTGATGTACTTCCTTCATTTTGTTGGAGATAACGAATTTATATGGGCCGAATATTTAAATTTGTAGAACACACAAAGGTATAATATGTCTAAAATAAACAAATGAATGAATAAATAAATAAAACAAATAAATCTGAAATGAATAAATAATTCTGAGTCACAAATTAAATGATATATGTTTTTATAAACAAATTAACCTAAAATTAAAAAATAATAACAGAGCAAACAACCAGTAAAATAATTCATTATTATTAATTATCAGTTCCAACTTATATGGCCCGTTCATCAGAGGTTAATCCACAGTGCAGAAAAATTGTTAAGAAGACTCACTGAATGAAAATAAAGACTGTCGGTGGAAAATAACCACCTCCAGCTCCTCCTCTCTAACTGCTGTGATGGAACCTGAGGTGAATTATGAAAATAATTTAAGTTGTAGACTTTTATTTCAACATACCTGCAAGTGAAGCTTGAGCTTCATCTTGTTAGGGCCCGAGCACTAAGCGTGCAAAGGCCCTATTGTTTGTGCGCCATTTATTATTATTAGGGCCTGAGCACCGAAAGGGGGCCAGGGGGCCAACAGGCTTGACATTTGTTTGTTTTAGTGAAAGATTTCATAGGGTGGTCTTCACAGGATATAGTCGAAGAGAGGGTAGATCACTAGGGGCTCTCTAACGCCACAGTAGACAAAAAAGGTTAAATCACAATCCTTCCCTCAGAGTCCGTAATGCATGCAAATACAGAGCAGTGTTTACCTCCAGGAGAAGAGCCGTGAGGCTGACACTGGCACACACTCGACGGGTGCACCTCCCGTCATATGGTGGCTAAAAGGGGCCCCACTTAGGTTGGATTTTGGAGTGTTGGTGCTGCACTGTTCAAGGGGGTTTATAGTTGTCATTGCAAAAAGTGCCAAAATGGCTGTTTGGGGCCCCCTTTCCCAAATTTATTTGGGGGGTGACCAAACATTTGCCTGGTTTGCCTCTCCTGTCGGTGTATCTCTGGTTGTACATCCCAAAAGAAAAGTATCTGCACCTTGAAACCAGTTTGTTCATTGTTAGTTGTGCTTTGACACAAAAACATGGAGTTACAGAAGAAAGCATGTCATAGATGACTTAAATAGTCACTCAGTGGACTAATTGGCCTCTTTGTGGGTCTTTTTCTGTCATGGAACCTGGAAACTTGAAGTTCCTTGAAAAGTACGTGGAGGCACAGCAACAGATTTTTTTTCTTTCTAATGGTGCAAATATATTGACACACTTTGTACAGTCTGTACAAAGCATCTCTTGTCTTCAGGCCATTTTTAGCAGGAAACAGAGGCTAGCCTTTCTGAAACTCAATGCAATGTGTCATTAAACATTTCTTTCACTGGTGTTTTTGGATCGATTGCATGACATACTGTTGTACCGTCAAAGGATCTGTGCCAAGGCTGTTTTCAATTATTAGCCTATTTCCGAATACCACTGGTGTTTTGAGATTTCTTAATCAAGAAGCTGGAAAACTCTTTCTTTCTTTTAAAAAAAATTATAAATAATTTCCCAGAAAATGTCTTAAAATAGTAAGAACACAATGTTCTTAAGGCCAAGGTTGTGTTGTCCTCACAACTGAGGAGTTGGACAAGACAATGTTTGGAATTTTTACCTGACAAACAATTTTGTGTTTAGTGCTAATTAGCTAATATTAGCATGCTAACATGCTAAACTAAAACGGTGAGCCTGGTAAACATTATACCTGCGTCTGTAAATGTACTTAGTAATAGTTCAAAGGACCCCTGTGCCTAAATACAGTCTCACTGAGCCACTGGCTGTAGGCTTATTTATTAATGCATTAAAGGCCTTCAACAGCATCAGACCAGTTGTCAGAATACACTTTGGCATTTTATACTTAAATTTGGACACTTTAAATGTGAGTCATTAACCTTTCATTAAATTCCTTTGACTATAACACGACATCCAGCTGTTGGGAAATTGTAACGACATTGGGAAATGTTGCAGCCATCTTTGTGGCAACAAAACTGTGAATCTTTTTCAAACCCTGACCATGTCAGGATTGGCAGTGTCCCTCTCCTTTCTCCCTCATGTTTCCTCTGTTTCCCCTTTTCCCCGTGATGCTGTCTGTCTCTCCTCGGTCTATGGGTGCGTCCTAGGGCGTGGCTCACTGGTCCATTGGCTCAGTGGTCCATTCTCCAGTCCAATCCCGCCTCATCCTCTCCTGATCACCTGCTCATAATCATCTCATCAGCTACACCTGTTCCTCAGCATACTTAAGCCCTGTCTCCCACTCAGTATCCATCAGATTGTCTGTTTATCCCAGTCTTAACTCAGTTTGGCTCTCTGACAATTTTGCTATGATAGGCAATGTTACTGGTATTACACGGTGCTTTCACATGCACCATTTATTATTTACAAACCACTCCCAATGACACTTCACCTTTTTTTATTTTTATAAAAATAAAACCCATTTAGCTCATTTTTATCTATCTGCACTCACTTTGATTAAAAAGAAAACTCCAGGGACAAGGAATCTTGTCTGATGACAGGAGTACATGTCCCAGCACAAGTCAGATTTGAAGCATAAAGGCTCATTTGTGCTCAATGCTAATGATGTATAGAGATACAGATGGACCCTTTCATCCATATTCATGCATGTCTTCAGAGAGCTTATGGATGAAACGGAGCAGAACCACCGGAAATCATTGGGAGCACAGACCACCGCCGAGGACATTGATGCCTCAAATTTTCTGCTTTCTATTTCCTAGGTGCATGAACAATTATACTGTCATACACACACTACTATACTTTTACATGCACTATCATACACTGTAAAATGTAAGATTGAATTTAATCAGAAATACTGAGTTGACTTAACTCAGTTTTTATCAACTTGTTAATAAAACTCATTTTCTTTTAGTTACTTTAGCATCAAGAAAACTGTCAAACTCAGTTTACTTGAGTTTGGTTCATTTAAACAAACCAAGTACTGGGAACTGTTGCTTTTTTCAGTACTTAGTTACATCCCACAATGTAACTAAGTATATTACTCTTGTACTTAAGTACCCCACAAATTAGATCTATTTTACTTGAATAGCCTGTTTTCTGTTCACACTTTCTACTTGTACTCCACTACTTTTCATGGGAAACAGCCCTTTATATGTGAGAAAAGTTGGATAGATGTTTCTTTTGTTTTGTAAAACTCTTCTCAGGTATCAGGTATTCTACTCAGCTTCTAAAATCTTTAATTCACATTCAGATCTGTTTCATGAATGCTCTTAACAGCAGACACCAGAATAGATTCACATGTACTTGTTTATTGTTCTGCAGCTGTCCTGTTCAATGTTGGGGAGCTGACGTCTTTTGCCCTTTGAAAATAAATGTTTAATGACACTTGAAACAACCAAACTACGTACTGTGGTTTTACACAATGGGTAAATAGATACTGTCGTGTGTTGGGGACAGGTGGGTGGAGTTTCCCAGCATACCTTGGGACAATGTGTTTGAGGCCATCAGCCCAAGTAACCTGTGTTTAAATGTGTTCTGAATAATTATCAGTCAAGCAGTAATTAGTTCTTCAGAAATATTTCAATAGAAAATGATTAGTTATATAAGACCATTGCATCACGATTTAAGTCTCTCACACGGTTAGTGACGTCCAGCCTGGGTGATGCAAGAGGATGATAAAATAAAATAGTGTGATGTATTGTAATAACAAGCACACCTGAGTAAAAAGCAAATCATTTTGTCTAATTAATGCATTAAGAAATTTCAGCGTGCTACAATACTTTTTTGATATTGTAGTATAAGTTATCACAATAACATTAAGCAAGCTATTTTATGGCCTGCCTGATCTGAACTGGAGTGGTGTTCAGTTATTGGAATTCTGTGCTAGTCATGGTTTGTCCATAACGAACACCATGAACCAACATAAGGGTGTCCATAAGTGCACTTGGCACCAGGACGGCCTAGGTCGTAGGTTTATGATCAACTTTGTAGTAGACCTTTGGAGTAGACTGACGACCATATGTTCTGGACACTCTGGTGAAGAGAGGTGCTGAGCTGTCAACTGACCACCACCTGGTGGTGAGTTGGATTCGATGGTGGGGGAGGATGCCGGACAGGCCTGGTGCACCCAAATGTACAGTGAGGGTGTGCTGGGAGCATTTGGCAGAGCCCCCTGTCTGGGAGATCTTCAACTCTCACCTCTGGCAGAACTTCGACTGTATTCCGAGGGAGGCTGGGGACACTGAATGGACTATGTTCCGCACCTCCATTGTTGAGGTGGCTGCCTGGAGCTGTGGCCGTAAGTTTGTGGGTGCCTGTCACGGCGGTAATCCCAGAACCTGGTGATGGACACCAGGGGCAGCTGACAGGTATCGGCAGGCCAAGTGGAGTGCAGCTTTGGCAGTCACTGAAGCAAAAACTCGGGTGTAGGAGGAGTTCGGTGAGTGGGGATGGTTAGCTGCTGACCGCAACTGGGGATATAGTCGGGCGGTGGAAGGAGTACGTTTAGGGTCTCCTCAATCCTCAATCGGGGATGCCCAGTGAGACTCCTTCTTCAGCTTGACGGCTTCCCTAACTGCTGCTGTCCACCACCGGGTTCTGGGATTACCGCCGTGACAGGCACCCACAACCTTACGGCCACAGCTCCAGGCAGCCACCTCAACAATGGAGGTGCGGAACAGTTCTGACTCAGTGTCCTCAGCCTCCCTTGGAATACAGTCGAAGTTATGCCAGAGGTGAGAGTTGAAGATCTCCCAGACAGGGGGCTCTGCCGAATGCTCCCAGCACACCCTCACTGTACATTTGGGTGCACCAGGCCTGTCCGGCATCCTCCCTCGCCATTGGATCCAACTCACCACCAGGTGGTGATCGGTTGATAGCTCAGCACCTCTCTTCACCAGAGTGTCCAGATCATATGGTCATAGGTCTGCTGATACAACTACAAAGTCGATCATAGACCTACTACCTAGGGTGTCCTGGTGCCAAGTGCAGGTATGGACACCCTTATGTTGGAACATGGTGTTCATTATGGACAAACCATGACTAGCACAAAAGATTTATGGCCAGATGTATGGCCAGATGAGGCAGGCCATAAATTAACTTGCTTACTGTTATTGTGATAACTTGCTGTCATTTCTTAATGCATGAATTTCACAAAATGATTTGCTTTTTGCTCTGCAGTGCTTGTTATTACAATACATCACTCTACTTTATTTTATCATCCTCTTGCATCACCCAGGCTGGACGTCACTAACCATGTGAGAGACTTAAATCATGATGCAATGGTGTTATATAACTAATCATTTTCTATTGAAATATTTCTAATTACTGCTTAACTGATAATTATTCAGAACACATTTAAACACAGGTTACTTGGGCTGATGGCCTCAAACACATTGTCCCAAGGTATGCTGGGAAACTCCACCCACCTGTCCCCAACACCGACAGTATCTATTTACCCATTGTGTAAAACCACAGTACGTAGTTTGGTTGTTTCAACTGTCATTAAACATTTATTTTCAAAGGGCAAAAGACGTCAGCTCCCCAACATTGAACAGGACAGCTGCAGAACAATAAACAAGTACATGTGAATCTATTCTGGTGTGTGCTATAAGAGCATTCATGAAACAGATCTGAATGTGAATTAAAGATTTTAGAAGCTGAGTAGAAAACCTGATACCTGAGTAGAGTTTTACAAAACAAAAGAAACATCTATCCAACTTTTCTCACATATAAAGGGCTGTTTCCCATGAAAAGTAGTGGAGTACAAGTAGAAAGTGTGAACAGAAAACAGGCTATTCAAGTAAAGTAGCTCTAATTTGTGGGGTACTTAAGTACAAGAGTAATATACTTAGTTACATTGTGGGATGTAACTAAGTACTGAAAAAAGCAACAGTTCCCAGTACTTGGTTTGTTTAAATGAACCAAACTCAAGTAAACTGAGTTTGACAGTTTTCTTGATGCCAAAGTAACTAAAATAAAATGAGTTTTATTAACAAGTTGATAAAAACTGAGTTAAGTCAACTCAGTATTTCTGATTAAATTCAATCTTACATTTTACAGTGTATGATTGTGCATGTAAGAGAGTATAGTAGTGTGTGCATGAAAGTATGATTGTGTCTGTATGAAATTATGATGGTGTGTGTGTGAGAAAGTATAAAATATGGCCTACATGGCCTCTCATACAGTTACACTGTGAATATACAGAAACCCAGCTTCATGTGGTGAGCGCAGACATAAAAGTGAGTGTTCCATTGTTCAATGTATTGTCATGAAGGTGTTAGCCAGAGCTAATTTGTCTAAACTGAGGCTAACTTTGTTAAACCAAGCTGGACTTGCAAGGACCTAGATTTTACAACCAGCATGTACTTAATGTCAGAGTTACTTTACAACTCAGCTATGGACCCTTACTTCCAGTAAAGGGAAATCTTAATGTTTCAGCATACCAAAACATTTTGACAATTCTATGCTTCCAACTTTGTGGGACCAGTTTGGGGAATTGTTCTGTTCCAGCATGGCTGTGCCCCAGTGCACAAAGCAAGGTCCATGAAGACATGGTTTGGTGTGGAAGAACTCGACTGGCCTGCACAGAGGCCTGACCTCAACCCCATCAAAACACCTTTGGGATGAGCTGGAATGGAGATTGTGAGCCAGGCCTTCTGGCCTAACATTACCCACAATGGTCAAAAATTCCCACAGAACCTCCAACATCTTGTAGAACGCCCTCCCAGAGGAATGGCAGCTGCTATAGCTGCAAAGGGGGGGACTAAGGGATGTCATAACAGTTCCTGTACTGTAGGTGTGTAGGGCAAGTTCATTAATTCAGTGGGAAAATGTCTTTATAGTGGCATCTAAAAGAAATGTAAAGCTGAAATGTAAAGTTTCAACAAATCCGTGCTTTGCAGAAATGTACAACGCCAACATTTATTCTGGAGACTGGGTTCAAAGTATAGTCTGCTCTACTGGTAAGTGGAGATTCATATAAAGGAAATGGTTATGGTAAAATGATGTTTTATGGTAAATACAGTTTGGTGAAATCAAATTGTGAATTATGTTCTTTCCCATCTATTCTGTGGTCCAAGCCTTTACGGGTGCCTTAAGGTTCTTTTACAACAGCGGTGCTCAAACTTTTTCCCTTGCAGGGCCAAGGCTGAAACTTAATGGTGGGCTATGGGCTAAAAGCAAAAGCCAATTGTATTAATGTATGGTAAATTCCATGTTCCCTTAATTTGCTGACGTCCTGCACAAATTCAAGGAATCTTAACTTTTCTTGCTTCCTTGCACATTGTGAAAAACACTTGATGTTTAGGGACCCTGTTTTTTTAATACCAATTTTACCTTACAAAAAAATACAAAAAATATAAATACCAATTTATACTTGGCCCATTTTATGAGGGCCTGAACCTTGTGGTAGGCAAACTTTGGCCTGTGGGTCCGACTTTGGGTCGCCCGTGTGAGTGTACACCACATGATCTGTGTGGGAGTGCTGCATGGATGACTATGACCTCATCATCTATCCATACAGACATGTTTTGGAGTGTTCTGTAAATAAGTATTTAGGGGAAAATACACTTTAACAGTCTTTTGGGGAGGTCAATGTAACTTGTGATTATTATCTGTCCTGCTGTAGTAGGAAACTGCCGATTGGTTCATCTTCTAAACACCAACACAGATGAGCGGAGGGGAGGTGATGCTTGCTTGTCAGCAACCCTGACCAGAAAAACACAGGTAAACACACATGACATCTTCTCAATGACTCAGCACAAAAACTTGTTTTTTCAGCATTTAGTCTGCATGTTAACCACTAGACATCCACTTATGTGTCATCGTGTGTGATTCCTGCAGGTAGTCTGACACAGGAAGGCAGAGAACACTCGACATTGTGTAGAGGAATAGTTTGGGATGATGCAAGTGAAACTTAAGACTTTAGATTTGATTTCTCCATTTTGTTTGGCCATCATCTGCCCTCATGCTATACTCATGCTATCCTCTCTGCCAACTCCACTGTGTTCCAATTTGTGGCAGCACGTGTTTACTGTTGACAACTCGGCACAAGCCTTTCTGTCCACCGGCCAGATTACAGTAATTGCTGGGATTCCTGAAAATCTCAGCTGATGCCTGGTGATACAAAGTAAATCAAGTAGCAATCAGTCAAGTTCAAACTTGCACACAAAGATGAGGGAGTTAAAGGAACATTTCACCCAAAATAAAAATTAAGTTATCATCTACTCACCACCATGCCAACAGTTGGGTGAAGTTTCATGGTCAACAAACCATCTCTGGAGCTTCACAACTAAACAGCGTTACAGAAATCTCCTAAACAACTGAGGAAACTTGTTTTAAACAACAACAACAACAACAAAGCTCCATACAGCTTATACAGTAGCCTATAACCCAACTCCCCAGAGGCCCTGAGATCCCAGTCTGAATTGAAAAGACGTTATATCCACCTTTGTAGGCTGAAAACTTTACTTTAGCCTCTAATGCATGCCATCTGAGGAAGTTAGAAAACTAGAAGGCGAATAAATGTGCTGCTTTAGAAGCTCAAACCCATGTTCTCTGCAAAATCAAAAATATTATTTTCGATCCATAAGAGGCACTTGTTGCTCCGACTTTGGCGACTTTTTCAGTGTGTGCTTAACTTCCTAAGATGGGGTGTGTGCTAACCCTAACACTTTCAGCTACAGTGAAGATTTCAACTCAAACATGGGTCTAAATAATGACTTTTCAAATCATATATATATATATCTATATATATATAGATATATATATATATATATATATATATATATATATCTATATATATATATCTATATATATATATATATATATATATAGATATATATATATATATATATATATATATATATATATATATATATATATATATATATCCGTAATTCAGAGCATTGACTGTGTCCCAGAGAGAAGGAGCAGGGTTGTGGAGGGGGCAGGAGAAAATTATGCATGCGGGACTTTAGAGGCATGATGTGTATGTGGTCCTTCCATTGGCTCAGAACAGTTACTTCAGGTCAAATGAGTGTTGGGGGTGGAGAGGGACATGCAAAAGCAAACATATCAGCTGAGTAAGCAAGGCCAAATGAGAAAGAAGGACGACGATAACCCTGCTGGAAAACAGAGCAAAGTTAGGTGCAGTAAAGAACACTGAATAGTTGTTGCATACAGTGTACGGCTGATATGAATGTGGTTATTGATTGTTTTTGCCCTCAGGATATTTGGACAGCACTGTATCTGGATATGCCTTTAATAAATACCCCAGCAGTGTGTACAGTATCTGGGCCATTCCAATATTCCTTTTTATCACTAACTAACTAACTAAAGAGTCATCACTTTTCCTGGCAGTATTTTTTTTACTGCAGGTCCAGTGAAGCTACCTTTCTACCAAAGTTATCACAGTGTCACTGTTTCACTTCCACCAGTACTACAGAACAGATGTTTTTCATAACCATGAAGATGTTGTGAAAAGTTGGTGCTGCTGACACCGTGTCAGTTTAGGTCTGAATATTTCATTTCTAACTGTTAAACACAAGAACACAATGTGATGTCACTGAGGGCGCTTTCACACCTGAGAGTCCAGATCAAGGTCTGAACCAAGGTTCGTGTTTTTGTTACTTTGTTTACATTCGATCCGGTGAGTTTTGATTTCACATTGTAATTTTCCAAGTGCACTAAAGAACTTTTCATGACATACCGTCGTCCTGTCGTCATCATCTACGTGGGCTGCATCTCCCTATACTTGATGATTGACTGTCATAAAAATGAAAATTGTTCTTCTCACTTGCAGACACACCACTTTTATTTACAGCTCATTTATAATTTCTGTTTTTCTTCTTCTTTTGTTTATTGGCGACGGTAGCCTGGTGTAACCTTCTGTAATTGGTTCGAAAGTGCGAACCATCCAAAAAAGTCCGGGTCTTTGAACCAGACCTTGGTCCGGCTCAAACTGGAAAGTCCAAAAGTCTGGACCAAAGGAGTTTCGTTTTTTATTATCGCTGCCATTTCTGCACAACTTCAAAACCAACAGTTAAAATACAGAATTTGTGAAATGTTGACCTGCTAAATAACCTTAATGGCTTTTAACTGTATCTAGACACCAAACTGAGAGTTTTTTGTTTTTTCGATTCAGATGCATGAGATCTACTGCAGCTTTAGCTCGCAGTGTAAATGCCACATGTCACAAGCAATGTGTCACTATAGTTGCACATGTTGTATAAAGCATGAGAGTCCAAGCAGCAGTTTGTTTCCTACACCAGTGAGGTATTGTTTTTACTCTTGGTTTGTCTGTCTGTCAGTAATTACAGTCATTAAAATGGATTCTGTCAGTGATAACACTGATGATCAGCTCTCTCAGGTCCAGCATGTTAATGCAATATATGAGAGAGAGAGAGAGAAAGAGAGATACTATAACCAGAGAGCAATCAGTATGACATAAAACACCAGTCATAATTAACTCTCTCTCCTAACCTTTAACCGTTGCTGAGCCGTAACCAAACCCCTCTACCACCACCCCTTTTCTGGAGAGTAGGGTATGGGCCAAGATACACTCCATTCTTCTTCACCATTGCAGGATGGGGCGAGTACAAAATTTTAGCCTCTATCTTCATGAATAATGCCTGCAGTGGTTGGACAAAAATTTCACAATGACATCTCCACAAAATATACCACACATCACAGTCTGATCTGGATCCATGAAAGAGGGCTCACAGATTATTCACTACTGTCACATAACAGATAATAATGCTACAGACTGAACTGAGATTACATGTTCTTAGATGTCCCACTTTATTCTGGGCTGCACAGCATTTTTATCCCACATATTGAAACAATATCCTGTTTTGCTATTACCAAAGCTAATCAAAATATGGGTCATTGTCTCTATATGTGGGACACGGGATAAAAATGCTGTGCAGGTATGAAGTGAGATTTAGTTTGGTTTCAGGTTTCACAAATGAAATTTGTTTTTTATGAATAACTATCAAACTAATAATGATTCTAACGTGATTCCTAATTCTAGGGGCAGGTTTTCATGGTCAAGGAGTCACATTATGAGGGTCAAACTATTATAGGACTATTTTTGGTGCATTTTGGTGCAATGACATAACGGGGAACCTGAGCTGCCTTAGTGGAGGTTTGTGATCTCTGAGTTTAGAAAAACAAATTTGTCGCATGTTTTACATGACTAACAAAAATGACCTTACAGGTTTATGTTAATCCCATGTGCTCATACTTCATAATAACATGTTACCCCAGTGATTACGGAAACTCATTTGCACTCTATGCATGCTTGTCAACTCCTTTCCCGGGATTCGCTCTCAAAAAGTGATGAGTGGGCATAAAGTAGAGAAAGTAAAGTAGTAGTATGTAGAACATCCAGTGGTGAGAAGACATTCAGTCAAATGACAAGAAACAAGAAGAAAAAGGAAGAGGAAGAAGAAAAACAGAGGAAGAAGAATGAGGATTCAATGATGGGTGGATGTGAGGAGGATGGAGTACCAGCCAAAATGTATCTCATCAAATGGGAGGACTTACCCACACTTAATGTGTAAATGTCAAAATCATAGCCACTTAAACACAGTGTGTAACTTCTGACACTCTCAGTAACACCAGAACAAAACATGCACAGATGGGATGGATGATGGGTCATTGTTAGATGAAAATCCATCTATGTGACAAGCAGACATGTTTTAATGTTACGTTGAATGACGTTATATTATTATGTAATACAGATGTTCGTCCTCACTGTGACTCACTGTTGGAAGTTACAGAAGAAATGTACCGCCACTGTAAATAAATGGGTGTGAACATTGTTGGCAACGCTTCAAAGCAACTAGTGGTTTTTAGAGCTGTGAGTACATTTAAAATGTAAGGCGGCGTTGACAGATATTCTCCATGGGGAGTAATGGAAAGCATATGAAGTAATGAAATAAAAATGTTTGGCATGTTTCCTATATAAACAGGGACATCATGTTTTAACTGGGGGGTGTGATGTGGTATTTATCACAGATATCATTCAATAAAATAAAAGAATTTTAAAAAAACAGCAGCGTCAGACCTAAAGGAAGTTCTTGAGTGTAATGCTTAAATCTGCTCTATCAAGTTTAAAGTGTCAGACCTCAGTGTGCCATTGTCTGGTTACTATTAATCATTAAGAGATAAGTATATTAACTTACACATAATCTGCATGTTTTTCCCAGCATTCCTCTCTTGTCTTGTTTGAATCAACAGTGTTGCTTTTTGTTGTAATGATCGGACTATTTTGGGTGGAAAAACAGTCAAATGACACACAAAATGCTGCTTTTAATGAGGAGCCTGCAGCAGACAGCCTGAGTTAACAGAGTTGATAAGTACCATCATGACACTCATTATCTCTGACTGGGGTTTTATGTTTTGTCGAACCGTCTCACACAAAGGAGGCCACTAGCTTCACAGTGTAACCCTCTGGAATGTTGTCAAAAAACAACATCCCTGATTTCTGCTCCCTGACTTGTCATGTCAGGGTCAGACAACAGTCAAGGTCGCACACAAGGCTTTGAAGCACAACCATATGATGACAGCTGAGATAGATCTCATGTGACTCGTCTGCTGCTCTCACGTGTGCAGATGAGAAAAAGAACAGACCTTTGTGTACATGTAAATAGCTGTTTGTGACGTTTCCTGGGTGCCTTTGTTTGGTGCTTGTATTAAAGGTGCTGCACTGGATTTTCCGAGAACAAAATATGTAGACCAAAAACAACCCTGCCAGTCATGATGTAGGAGTGTTCAGCAGTGTGTGTGTCAGCAGAGCCCCTGCCCTTTGCCCGTATTCTATTTTAGTATTATTTTTTGCTGTGTTCTGCACATTTTCTGGGCGTCAGAGATTCTGCAGAGTAATCTGACTGGTTGTTGAGTCTCATTCCCAGGTTGTCAGATACCAACATTTTGGTTTTGTGGTGTGCAAAATCCCAGAGCCTGTGCGTGCCTTTAGCATGCCTTTTTAAATGGACTGAATTTAGTGCATTTTGTTGAGTGATTGTGTGTCTGCGTATCAGCATGACATACATGAAGCACTTGAAGGTTGTTTTTGCCGGGCACACAGTTGTCAGTTGTCTGCAGATGAAACTATGTAACACAGTCAGTCGCAGCTGCACAGTTATGCATGGACACAGTCACAAGCTGACACACCTACATATTTGGAATATTGTCAGAATGTGTTACATGTGAATTTCCTGGGAGAATGGAAACCACATGTATGCGAACCTGCACACATTGTAAACTGCTGCATTGCCACATATTTACCTGTAACTACAGGTATTTAATATTTAACAAGCTTCTGTTAAGGTGCTCCACCAAGGCCTTATTGGCTGGGCCTTTAAAAAAGTTAACACTGTTCCCTCCTCACTGTCCTCCAATGACTGATGGCATCCTGCAGAATTGAACCTGTGCATCTGTTTGATAATAACACTTGTTAAATCTTACTCTAAAACATTTTGAATTGAGCATATGTTACTTAAATCATGCAGACATAAAAACGCAGCATCTGCTCAACCATGCTTGTTTTGTTGTTGATTGTGTTGACCTATACATCCATTCATTTAGAACACTGACCTTTTAATTCTACTTAACAAAGTTGGTTTGATCATCAGGCTGGATGAAGTGATGGCAGGGAGAGAGTGAGATCAGCTGCTGTTCCAATAGGAAATGCATCAGTAGTTCTGACATGAAGTGACTTGATCTGATTCTAACTGCTGATACACACATTCTGATGACTTAACAGCAATGCCTGCTGTGCCATAAGATATACAGATACACACAAAAGGAGAAATCAGGAGAGGGTCTGGTCTTTTTCACCACTGTAATCTACTTAAAAATAATGTACAGGAGGTACAACTTTGTGTTTTTCTGAAATTGGTGGAACTCTCTCCACCGTCCCAAACAGTTCATGGTATTATATAACATCTGCTGTGAGATTTTTATTACATCGACACTGATGCTTGTAGACCATATTCCCAGGTAAATCAAATAAAGTCCAGACCAGCAGTCAATCAGACAGACTGAGTGTGAGGCAGCAAACCTCTCACACATACTGAGTCATCATTGAACCGTGGCCAAACAGGTATGTGGCTCTCTGTTGTACAGCAGTCTCAGTCCTGTCCCTGTTTCCCCCATTCATTCATGCTGAAATCTCTGCCGCCTCATTCTTCCCTTTGCTGTCTGGAATTTTGCTCTTTCCCTCAAAAATCATCCCTTTTTAAATTTATTTTTTTTTTTTTTACCCCAAACTCATTTTTCTTGTTATACAATCCGTCTCCTCAGAACACTTTGATTTTTTCTTTCTCCTGTCGGTGCTTCTTGCCATCTGTCTTTGTCGTTTAGTCCTCCTCAGTACTGCCTGACCTGTTCTGTGATATATGAGCCCCGAGAGAAGTTTGTGCCTTGAGTGCTGCTGTGTCCTGTATTATTCTATCCTCGCTATGTCAAGGAAAGTATGCAGCAAAAAACCCCAAACACATATGAAATCAATTCCAGAAACATGCACATGTTTATTTAATGATGCAAAAATGACTTGAAATCACATTTGTTGGAAATCGCCTTATTGAGGGTGTTTGAGTTTATTTATATACCCTTTTGACTGACACATGATATCCTCTCAAGTGTGGGAATATATTGACTGTGGTTAGCATTTATGATTATAACATTATACAGAACAAATACAGTATGGATCAGCTGTTTGGCCTCTGGTTTGAATGGTTAATGTCTAGGATTAGTGACGCCACCTACTGGATATAAAGCTAATTTCAGCACAGATGAGCTGCACAGTGCTTTACAGAATGCTCTATACAGGTATTAATAAAAAAGTAACAATTTAAAGCAAAAAAAGAAAGAAAATTAAACAATGTAATTATAAATATACTGAATACATTCATGATTGTATCAATGCTTAACTGTTTAAGTTAGTAGCTCCTTCAAACTTACCTTTCTGTTTTAGTCTGTTACTTTTTGGCTTTATAGCTGAAACATGTTTTACCTCTGAGAGAAACATAATCATCATCATCACTGGAGAAAGAGGGGCTGGCTTTGGATTAAGAGAAGCTGATTTTAAGTGATTTAAAAACTTCTTCTTCTTTTTTTTTACAACAGATTTCCCCTTCAAATATTTTGCTGAATAAATCTCATTCCCTTGTTTTTGAATGTACAGAATCAACAATATTTTTAAAATGTCATTTCAGTAATTACATTACTGTATTATCTTATGAATGACATCATTTATGTGTCATTTTAATTTCTCGTTGTTTTGGATGTGGACAACAGCAGTGTATTAAAATGCATGGGTCAGGCTGTCGCTCAGTCATAAAATACCACTGAGTTGGTAAATGACTTGATTTGTGGTTGATGTTTTGAGCTCCATGCTTAGAGGCCAAAGAGCCACAGACTGACTGAGGACAGGTTTCCACTGACCGCTGACCCACAGACAGATACATGATGTTGACCCAGCATCCTCCTCTAGACGTTAATCCCAAAGGACTATACCTTTCAACCTGGTAATCTCATGGGCACGAGCAGGTTAACAGAATGTGGCCGTCGACTGCTGTCAAACAAAACCTGACTCAGCAAAAATGAGTCATTGTCTTAGTGGCAGTTCAGGAAAAAGGGATGAAAAGCAACAAACCATGAAATGATCCTGCTAAGGTTTAGTCACACTCCATGGTTTACGGCTGATGTCCAAACGCTGATCTACAGACTGATATTTCTACCACTAGGTCAACTCGCTGAAATTGTGTCCTGATTTTGAACATTATTGAGTTTCTGGGGGCGTCTTGATCTCGTCGTCCTCGTCCAACTGAGTGTCTGGGTTGTCGCCCTCTGCACCGGCAGACTGTTCCTCCTGCGTCTCTCTGCCTCGCCGCTCCTTGAAGTGGCTGTTGAGCCGCTCCAGGATGTCGATGGAGTGATTGATGACCAAAGCCAGCCAGGCCAGGCCGAAGAAGATCCATGAGGCCATGAGGATGCTGTACCACTCTGGGTACACTTTGTCTGGATTGCTATCTGCGAAGGAGGGACTCAATTAATACAAAGCATAATGTGTCGATAAAACCCTGACGAATAAAGTACCTGCCACAAAGTCTCCGAAGCCGATGGTGCTGAGGGTGATGAAGCAGTAGTAGATGGCCTGGGAGTAAGTCCAGCCTTCATGCATTTGGAACACAATCATGGGCACAACAAAGAAGAGAACTGCTCCACAAAGATATGACACCAGGTGGACAAAGAAACGGGTACACCTCTGCAGGGACAGACGGGAGGGGGAGGTGAACCACGTTACGAAGAGGAACTTTCCCAAAATGAATGAATGAACACCAGGTGATTAAAGATGTCCTCACCCTTCGTTTGGTCTTTCTCTCGAGGAAGTCAGAGATGTTCCTCTCTATAACAAGCATGTACTTGCCCACCCTGTTGAGCACCACCATGTTGAGTGGGATGCCAAATAGTGCAAAGAACACACAGAAGATCTGGCCAGCATCAGAGCTGGGACTCATGTTCCCATAACCTGTAAAAGTGCAAACTGTTAGTAACTCTGTGGAAGGAAAGGAAGGTAATCAATTAAATACCTCCACCAACCAGAGCTGGAGGGAGTTATATGATCACCCATGTTTGGTTTTATCCATAATGTTGTCAGCGCTGATGGATTGTGTGTAGATGTTGATCTTAGGCCGAGGGTGGATTTAAGGTGGATCCAGGAACAGAAGCAGATTCTGGATCACTTTTCACTTTCTCCAGTATTGTTTTAGATACATTGTAACCTTCTGTGCTAATTTTTTGACATTTTGCAAAGTCAAAGTGAAAAGTAATAAAAGCCAATCAAAGTAAAAAAAAAAATACCCAGTCATGAACAACTCGTGATGTTTCACCACTATGTGCATTTAGATCCAGATCATAATCTGGATCTGGGAGATAATGTATAATATTATACTATTTGGAGAGGCTGAGGTACAGTAGCAGCAGCAGACACATAACACAGGCACCAATATGAAGCTGGATGCAGAATCAGAGACTTTAAATGGACTTCACATGTCTGAGAAGGGTAGGAAGTTATCTCTAGACGAAAAATAGATCCAGATCTGAGATTATAGAAAATCAGATGACTGACTACTGGTGTAAACACATGATTCTAAATGTTAGGAGTAGGTTTAGGAATATTGAGGAACAGATCCCAGTAAAATGATGTCACTATGGTGATGCAGCAGCTGGTGATTTCCTCACATTGATGCTGAGACTCTGATACACAGAGAACTCACGTACTGCAGGGGTTCCCAAAGTGAGGTCACGACACCAATGATGGACTCGAGATCAAATCAACTTTAAAAATGATCAGAAATCATCTATTTTTGCCATAATTGTTACAAAGGATAAATAGCAGCTAAATTTAAAAATAAAACCATGCAAATAAAAATATGTCTTCAGCCTTCTGATTTTATTTCATGTATTAATTACTATATATAAAATAATAATGTGGTTGTTAGGCTGCTGTGTTCTTCTGTGTTGTCATGTGGATGTGTTTGGATAAGCCTGCCTCTCTGACACCGTTATTTGGGGGGTCTGGAATTTTGGGAACCCCTGATGTATTGGATGAAGTCACAAGCGCACACATTTCTTCTTTCAGAAGCCTGAATGATGACAGAGATTACCAAAAAACGCTCATTAGTGAGAATTTGTATTGTGACCGTGCAATAACACAACAGTGTCGTCATCATCACCTCGGTCTACTGCAGTTATTGGACTCCTAACATTTAGAAGGCTTTCAGAATGTTCTTCAACTCATCTGTGCAGATGCATGTAAGCATTTATTGTGTAATTAAATCTATTTTCATATAAATAAATCTTAATAATTGAATGAATTATGTCTTTTTTCCCACCTGATTAACAATTGTTGCAGGATTTTAATCTAACGTAGAGACAACCTTCTGATTGTTCAGGTTTTAGCGATGACGGTGTTGGCAGAGGGTGAAGAATTAAAAGCCCACATGCTGCTCAATAATCTTCAAAAAGCATGTAAACTTCAGACTCTACTGGTTAAAATGTTTAATATTGAAACACAATATAAAATCCAGTTTCAGTCACTCCAACACAAGATTAAAACTCATATGATGTGGCTCACTGACCAGATTAAAAGCTGGACATTATTATTGTGTTATGGGACATTAAAATGGTTTCAGGCCGTCATGTCGAACCTATGGTTGTGACCACAGTGGCAGCAAACACAGCTGAGCTGGTGAACTTCCAGAAGCCGTCTGTGGTGTCGTTGCCCTTCAAACTTAGGCCAACCTTGGATGCATCGTAAACAACCTGAAACACAAACAAAAAAACACTGTGTTGACTGGTCCTGGCTCACACTTTGTGACTCACTGTTATGTAACTCAAGCATGTGTTGATCCCAAACTCATTTGGACACCTTGAGGTATTTTAGGGCCTTACAGTGGAGCTGTCAGCTGACAGACAGAGGATTCCTCTCAGCGCTCCGTCAGGCAGAGCTGACATCCGTTACATAAAGAGTTCAGTACAGTGTGTGAAATTACCCCAAAACAAATACATACCAGTCTGAGACCTGTGGCCTTGCTATCTAGGTTTAGCAGGTATGAAGCAACGGTTACATATAGGCTTCATGCTGAACAGGTGGCTCCATTATTTCTTACTCTGCAAATAGCATGCAAAATTAATTTCAAGATCTAAAACAAATTAATCCAAGGAGAGGATTGTGCAAGGTTTCTGCTGTGTAAATCAAGTCAGGGCAGGACACACAGGAAGTGGAGACTGTACACTGCTGAGAGACTGGAGAGGCTGGGATTTGCATGTACAAAGTTGTCTCTTTGCAACATAAACATGATGGTGAAGATCTAATTTTTCTGTCCACTATTTCTATTTTTCATCATGAATCAAAAGGGCCTCCATACCACTGCAGACTGGGTTATTGTTCTTTTTAAAAAGTCAAACTAATGATCGATTGGAAGCAGGTAAAGTGTCTCAGATGTATTTTAAGCCAGTGAAAGTATGTGTAGGAGTAAAACGAGTAGGGCTGAGGCCTAAATAGAGCACTGGCAGATACTAGCTCAGTTACCTCCAGGGAGTGAAATATGGCATTTATTAGAGTGTTGCCTGTGCTGCTGTTTTAAAAATGTTTCCCATGTCTCCCCCTCACCCTGGGAGAAGGGGTGAGGATTCAAAAGCACCTGCTTCTTTAGATGTCTCCGTGCCTCACCTGAGCCACTGCCTCCAGGCCTTCCTGGTTCAGACAGGTGTATGTCGTGAGCAGGTTCTTTTTATTCCTCAGTAAAATACTGATGTCCTTCTGTCCCAGATCTCCTTCCAGCTTCCAGAAAACCACCCCGCCGATCAGCACGTAGGCTAAGTAGGCCAGTCCGAGCATGAGGATGGAGGGCACCCGCGCCAAGTTGAACATTTCCTTTATCTCCATCTCAGCTCCCTGGTAGAACTTTTGGGATCCAAGCGAGCTCAGTCTCAACCTCTGCAGCCAAGGACAGCCGGGAGTGATCGCTCACCTCCGTGTCTTCTCATCTTTCAATGCGTTGCAGGCAAATTAACCTCCACCTGTCCTGCTGCTTCAATCACTTCAATGGCCTGTCATGCAAATGTAGCAGAGCGAGAGATGCTGGGCAAGTCGGTGATGACTGTCAGATACGTGGAGGTTGTGGTCATCGTCTATGAGGTCATGGACTCAATTAAAGTGTAGCTACAGTAGGTTGGAAGGCATTCAAATATTAGCTGCATCATTTTCACTTATGTTTGCATCACATACCTCGGAACGACAACTCTCACACCGACTGGTAAAAGACAGAACGTGACAGTTGTTTCTCCTCTAACAGTTATTAATAAGCCAGACAGGCAGGCTCTGTCCTCCAGCTGCTGGTCTGGGATCAGTCCTGGGTGCTCTCAGGTCACCTCACATCACCACCTTGATTAATGGGTTTGTTTAAGATAGCCCTCTGTGCTCAATTCAGCAGAGCTTAGCATCAGTACACAAACACAGATGTGGACTCACATGATCGCGCACACACAGAAATATACAGTTGTTTCAGAACAGCCTAATCATGGAGTGAACAAGAGGAACAAAAACATGGAGCAATGGGTCAGTAGGATTTAAAAACATGACAGGATTCCACCATATTGACTCTAAAAGACTTTTAGTCTATATTTAAAGTCAAACCTTAAATTTGAAGGAAAGAAGAGAGAAAACTTTCCTCACGTTTACTCAGAGATGAGAAGAATAAAAGCAGATTCATTAAATGTCTTTAAAATGTTCCTAAATTTCAGAGCTCCAGACTAAATATCACTGCTCATTGTCAGCAGGATTAACCAAAAACTACTGGATGGATTTCTTGTTGGATGAACGGTTCATGGGCCACGACCCCTTAAATTTAGGTGCAGATCAGAATTAAAGGGTCGGATGCAGGAGTTTCTTTCTATTAACTATTTAACACTGCAAGATTTTTTTTTATCATTCATCATTATGCAAAAACAGTTGGACAGATTTCCACAAAACATTGTGGAAGGGTTGGCTATTAGTCTAGTGATTTTTATATTTTATTTGGTTTTCTTTTGTTTGTTTGTTTTTTAATAAATTTCCTATGAACTATTCTCCATTTATTAAGAGAGATATTTTTAGTTGTCAACATCACATGTAACTTCTTGGAGGGACTTTTTTTAAAGAACAAAAACCAGGCAGCTTGATCTACAGAGAGACGTCCTCCTTATCTGGGTCAGATCCTACAGGGATCAGTACTACCTGGTTAGAACATGGAGTCTATTTATAGATGAGTAAAACACACATTATTACTTAGATTCGATATCTATCTATATTGATTGTCTGAGAGTATTTCATCAATTTCCCATTATTTACTCTACATCTATGTATTAGAGGTATTTTGTGGGACTTTCATATGTTAATTAAAAGTTGATAAGGAGTTCACATTCTTATGATTTTAGGAGGAACAGGTTAAACCTCCTAAATCCTTTTACATGGTCAATAAGAGGAAGTCACTTTAGACGAGTCTTATTGCTCAAACTAAGAGGAGAAACGTTCTCTCTGGTTGGTTCTTTAGGCTGCTTTTAATGTCATTCTCTGATAATTGCAGGCCCTGCTTTATTGTACTGACTCTTAACTGAGGTAGAATCATCAAACAAAAACCTGTCATGTTTTTCCAGCCTATTGTAAAATATATCAAACCACAAGATGAAACATAAAGAAAGAAGGAATAAATATGCTGGGGCTAATATTTGACAAAAACAGTTTTGTGCCAATAGATCCATAGCTGCTACATCTGTTTTTGGACTGTGCCTTTTATCACTACATATACAGGAAACAATCACACTTCATAAATTCTAATTATAGTGAATATTACATATTGATAGTCCCGTCTAGTCCAGCCTCAGATCTTTGACGTGTCCTCTAGAGTACTGGACGACACGTCCTCGTCCTCCTCCTGTTTCTTAAAGCCAGGGTGAGTCAGGCCGATCACATGCTCCATTATTCTGGCCCCCATGTTGAGAATAAGGGCAAGCCAAGCCAAGGCAAAGATGATCCATATACCTGCAAGGCTGCGGTACAGAGAGATGTACTCCTTACCTGGGTCAGACCCTGCAAGACAGGAAGAATATGTAGATGAATAAAAGACAGATGATTTATATGCAGACAAGCCAACTCTTATTTTCATGCTTCACCGGTTAGATAAAAACACAACACGGTAATTGTCTCAGAACATTAAAAGGCATTTTCGTCAAGCACGGTTGACTGTTGCCGTCTTTCCACCACATTAGCGCTTGTTTGCTCTCTCTACTCACCCACCACATAATCTCCAAAACCAATGGTGCTGAGGGTAATGAAGGCGAAGTAGAAGCCCTCGCCAAACGTCCAGCCTTCCACGTAACTGAAGAGCAGAGGAGGGATGACCAGAATCAGCAGGCTGCCTGCGATGAAGAACAAGCTCACCGCCAGAGCCTCCACTGTTTGCTGGGAAACAGAAGCAGATTAAGGTGACATCGAAAAAGTCATCAAACGTCATCAGTTCTGTAGCTAATCCTTCAGTACCTTGAGTGGAACAACTGAGACCATTCCCTTCTCCAGTCTCCCCAAATGGATGGTGAGACACTTCCCAAGCTGTTTGAGGAAGGCCAGGTTCAGTGGGATTCCACACAGAGCATAGAACACACAGAACACCTGACCGGACACAGTGCTGGGGGAGAGGTTGCCGTAGCCTGTGAACACAATAAGAAGATAGCAGTTTGTCATTTGTGAATCAGTGAAGGTGAGTTAGAAATATGCAGAGTCGCTCACCTATAGTTGTGACTACTGTGCCTGCAAAAAAGAAGGAGCTACAGAAATCCCAGTTACTGGGGTTTGTGGAGTTTCCTGAGGGATTCACTCCATTTTCCCAGGCATCCAAAATCACCTGCAAACACACAAAACAGATGATTTAAATATTAGAAGGTTTGTGCACATTTAAAAAAGGAAACTGACCTTTTTTTTTTTTTTGCAATAATGCTAACCGTATAAAAAAACCTGAGCCAGGAAAGGTCCGCTGTGGCGACCCCTAATCAGGAAAGAAGAAGATGCCAACCATAGCGTCTATTAATCAATATGTTCTGATTAATTGATTTATTAGGTTAGCATACTGTGATACCTTTTATTATAATGTATAAAACCTCATCATAAACCTGGCCTTCCATTTTCAGTATTTGATGAGTCATTTCATCATATTTATCCAACAATGAGAAATATATTATAAAGTTGCAGGATATCTCAACATGTACTTGATTGAGATTTTGTAGAAATAAATAGAGCTGATTACATTTTCAGGGAGATCCAGGGAATTATTTTTCACTTTCCTGACACGTCAGTTTTTCATCCAATCACATAATACCAACAGTTTGTTGACTTTTATTTTTTAAATTTAATCTGTGATATAGGCCAACTAGTTATTTATAATTGTCATCTTTTGTTTTGCTCCATGCTCCTGTCTTCACATTTGATCTTTTAGTTATTTTCCTTCCTGTCATAATATTGTTCTTGATTTGGACATGTTAAATTAGTATTTGAGTTAATTCTATCACAATCCTTGGTTGTTCAGATTAGATCTGTTTTACTCAGGTTATTAGGTACACTGAAATAGAGTGATAATGCAGACACATGTAGATAATAAAGCTTGTCATTGTTAGGTTTTTCTGTTTGCTGGGCCCAGTGCAGCGCTGGTGGAGGAATCCACTGTCCGAGTGCCTGACTAGCTATATCTGTACAACCTTTGGTCAATCATCACTACTTATAGAAAGACGGCCCATGAATGTTAGCATGTTGCCATTTTAAATACAAAAATAAGCTAGATTTGGTCTGATATGACAAAATACAGATTAGTCTTACATTATTAAACTGCATGTTCTACCGTTAGACTACAAGAAGTCCCCATTGCACTACTGAAACATGAATTCCTGATGAAAGTGAAGGAGAACCTGAACAAACTTCTCCAAAGCTGGTCCATCCAGGCAGGTATAATTAGCCAGGAAATTCAGCTTCTCTAGCTGGAAGTGGTTGCGGTTGTTGCTCTCAGCCTCTCGCTCCAGCATCTGGAAGATGGTGGCCCCAATCAGCAGGTAGGTGAAGTGGGCCAGAGTCAAAAGTACAGTCCAGCTCACTTTGACCCGGACCAACTGGAACCTCGCCATCAACCTCCTCCAGAACCAGAAACTCAGAAACTCAGAAAAAAAGGCTAATCACCTCAGAAAGGACAAACAATTAATGTCTTGATGAAACATGCAGATGTCATGAGTTCTTCTGCAAAGACGGCTTCCATCGCTTCACCCTGTGGCGTTCTTCTCCAACAGAGGGAGGAGGAAGTTGTCAAAAGTGGGACAAAAAAGGTGGATATAACTCAGGATGACAGATCTGACTGGAGAACCATCCAAAGGTAAAACATCTCAACTCAATGTTCTTATTCTGATTGGTCGGAGTGGAGGTCGGGGTGGTGATTTGTGTGTTGCTTTGGTAACGGTTGAAGTCCTCCTCTCCATTAGCAGCGACATCTGGACACCCGCATACACTTCCAACTATTTCCACTAATAAGGAAGCGGTGGCAGCATCTTTGTCAGAGGAACAAAAGTTAATATTTGACCTGCTGTAGGTTGTTGGAGAGCTGATGCCAGAGCCTTTTCATAGCGCTCTGCAATGTGGGGAGTAATTCTACAAAATAAAATCTATTTAAACCACAAATGACTGGATGCCTTAATGGATGTACTTTGCAGGAATTGCTGATGAAATGATGATTGGTGCCTCGGTGTGAGCAATACCACAGGAGATAAACGATGTCTGTTAGGACAGACCTCAGACATATTAACCACATTCAGAGGTCAGACATGTTTATGGTCAGGTGGAGGGGAGGGAGATGGCATTTTGGAGAGGTGTAGAGAGAACTACTTCATCCTTGGTCATAAACCAAAGAGTTGAGAGAAGCATCATGAGAGAACTTAATGGATTTCTATGGTTGTAAGCTGGCATGTAAAAAAAAATGCCTGCAAGGATGTCAGGAAAGTATCCAGGGAGCGCGAACCTCCGCCAACGCTACTGCCATTAAAACTCCAACAATCAGGAGAGAAGACAGCAAAAGATTAGAGTAAATGTTCATCAGAGACATTTCATCAATGACTTTAAAGCATATATAGAGTATCCATACAAAAGTATAGTAGTAGTACAGTTTGAGTGAACAAATTTAATTTAAAATGTACAAAAATGTCAAAATGAAAATGTCTGGACGGACAACAGACTTTATTATCACAGAAAAGAGTCACGGCTCTCCAGACTAACAATACAGCAACTCCATAGGAAACAAAGGCGTTTCTATGATGATAAATATCACACAACACAGTATGTAATGTGTGTCGTATGTGAGTTGTAATAATTTAACACACCCTTCATGAGCTGATCTATTCATGATCTATTGATCTGTGAACACAAGGAGCATGTTTTATTTTCAGGGTTTAAGAATACTACTTATCTAGCTAGGCACGTATCATGTACTGTAGATGTCGACCACCTACATGAGGTCATCAGGTCAAAATGTTTGAAACAATAAGAGGAACACGCCCATATTTATAGATGATGCACACCGATAGGCTAACGAGCCCTAAGCTTTCAAAACACTTCACAATAAAATACACATAAGAAAAGACAAAGAAGGAAACAGTCATACAAAAATACAAACAATACATCAAAGCATTAACATCGTTTATATATTAGATTCTTAATCACATAAAATCAGAATCCACATTACCTATATGTTCACAAATATATATGTTAGATGAGAAAGAGAAACAAATGTAAAAGATACTGTGCAGAAACATATTTTAAATTATGCATTACTCAGATGTGAAGAAGGATGCAGCTATTAGAATGACTTTATGACCCAGTCCAAGTGATCTGCAGTCTGGGATCCACGTGCATCAGTAGCCCTATCACAGACACAGGGATGTGCAGCAGCCCAGCTCCTCCTCCTCCTCCTCAGTTACATATGGGGGCATTTCCTCATATGAAAATGAGTAATTGATGGGACAGAGGAGTTGGAGAAGATGGGAGGAAAGGCTCCGCTGGCATAGGATGACATACCTGTCCCTGCGTGAAGATGAGTGCTGCTGGTGCAGGAGTTCTAGGCTTTTAAAGGGAATTGGAGATGAAATAAACTCGTTGATTACATTTTTGTTATGGCCAAAACACACCTATCAATACTTAAGAGACTAAATACATCCCCCTTACATCTTGCACCCTTTGAAGCCCAGATTGTGTTGAACCAGGAAAAGGGAGTTGGACACGCCCTACATGAACTTGCACCATAGAATTTAGGTAATTTAATAGGACCCTTCTTTTTTCCTACATATGCTAAACCACATATGTATTATGACAGAGATTACATTCAATGTAGGACAGGATAAAGCACGTGTTATTTTCATGGTTTTTTCCTGTTTCCAGATGGAGGAAGATCCAGGAAAGACGTTTTTTCTAGCAGGGATGAGATCAGATTTCTCCAGCAGTTGTCTCAAGTTATCGAGATACAATAATCTGGGTAAATCTTTGAACTCAGTTTTGAGTTGTGGATCTGAGCTCAGAATGTGTTTTTTTTTTTTATCTTTACCTGTAGCTGAACATTTTAAATAGAACTTAGAGCCATTATTCTGCAGAGGTTTTTCTTTTTTTTATCTACTTTGCTACTGTTACCTACTTGACTTTATATTGTAATTCATCTGCTTGTATTTAAAAAAAAACTGTTTAGTGCAGTGATTTGTCTAAACTGGCTGAAGATGAAACATTTCCCCTGCATTAAAACAAAGTTATCTATAATGTTATTTCACACAGTCTGTCCCTCTAGCCTGAAACACGTGTTGGTAAATAATACAGAAACCTAAGATGAGATGCAGAAACTGAAATAACATTTATATATAAATGTATTTTTTGTGTTACTGTTTTGTTCTATGTTCTTTCCTCCGTGCATTTTATCGAACTCACCTTGTATGGTTTGGGTTTGTCACTACCTATAGGTGTGCATCATGTATGAATGTAGGTGTGGTTCTTTTTCAAACATTCAGACCTGATGAAGATCCAAGTTGATTGAAATATTTTCTCCATGTTTCAGGTTTAGCAAAATAACTATTAATATGAGCAGAAATGAGCTGATAGAACCTGCTGACATAGAGCTTTCACTGAGTATCTCATTCATGTCTGCACTAGGAAACACTGAATGAATTAGTAGGCATGAATAGGCTCTCAATAAAAGACTTAAAAACAAGTTGGAATAGAATCACTTTACATACTTTATTTATATACTTATTTTTTATCCCAAAAAAGGTTTTTAAAAAATAGTAAAAAATAGTGAAATTGTATTTTTTATTTTTTACAACCCAGAAGCATTCTTACTTTACAGCATTTCTTCACACCTGCCTAAGACTTTTGCACAGTACTATATATATATAATTTTTAAATTTGTTTATTGTTATTTGTTCAACAATTAAAAACAGTTTTAAATATGCTTGTTATGAAGAAAGTCTCTGATGCGACTGACATAAATAAGAGATAACACAAAAGGAATAAGGCTCTTTCTCCAAGGCAACTCTGCCTTGATGCAAATTGTGCACCTTCTTGTCATATGTCAAACAAATCAACGCAAAAGCCATGCAAACAGGTTGTTCCAATGTTCACAGGTTGTGTTTGGGTAGGTGTGTAGTGATGGCGCTGATGTGACTGGATGGATAGATTTTCATTAGCAGCCGTCACTGAAGGATGCAGTGAATGTGAGGAGCACTGGAAACACCATCCATCCATCCATCTATCCATCTATCTATCTATCTATCCATCCATCTATCTATCTATCTATTTATCTATCCATCTATCATCTATCTATCTATTTATCTATCCATCTATCGTCTATCTATCTATTATCCATCTATCATCTATCTATCTATGTATCTATGTATCTATCTATCCATCTATCTATGTATCTATCTATCCATCTATCTATCATCTATCCATCCATCTATCTATCCATCTATCTATCCATCTATCTATCTATCTATCCATCTATCTATCCATCCATCCATCTATCTATCCATCTATCTATCTATCTATCCATCCATCCATCTATCATCTATCCATCTATCTATCCATCTATCTATCCATCTATCATCTATCTATCTATCATCTATCTATCCATCTATCTATCATCTATCTATCTATCATCTATCTATCCATCTATCTATCCATCTATCATCTATCCATCTATCTATCCATCTATCTATCCATCTATCATCTATCCATCTATCTATCCATCTATCATCTATCCATCTATCATCTATCTATCCATCTATCTATCCATCTATCATCTATCTATCTATCATCTATCCATCTATCTATCCATCTATCTATCTATCCATCTATCATCTATCCATCTATCATCTATCTATCTATCCATCTATCTATCCATCCATCTATCTATGTATCTATCTATCCATCTATCTATCCATCTATCATCTATCCATCTATCATCTATCTATCTATCCATCTATCTATCTATGTATCTATCTATCTATCTATCTATCTATCTATCTATCTATCTATCTATCTATCATCTATCTATCTATCTATCATCTATCTATCTATCTATCTATCATCTATCTATCTATCTATCTATCTATCATCTATCTATCTATCTATCTATCTATCTATCTATCTATCTATCTATCTATCTATCTATCTATCATCTATCTATCTATCATCTATCTATCTATCTATCTATCTATCTATCTATCTATCTATCTATCATCTATCTATCTATCATCTATCTATCTATCATCTATCTATCTATCTATCTATCTATCTATCTATCTATCTATCTATCTATCTATCTATCTATCATCTATCTATCTATCATCTATCTATCTATCTATCTATCTATCTATCTATCTATCTATCTATCATCTATCTATCTATCATCTATCTATCTATCATCTATCTATCTATAGGAAGCCTGTATAGACTGTAGGCCTGTCTTGGATGTTTACATTTTTCCCAGTGCATGCTGGGATAAGCTCCACCTCCTGTGTATCTTTATAGCAGTAAACTCAGATCCAAAAGTGAATAACTTACACAAACATCTCAGTCTATACAATACTAGTAAACACAGTTTCATATTTGAAGGATATCTTGGACGCCTCATGTCCTCAGTACAGGCTGTGGAATGTAACACTGAATGATCTGTTTACTAGTATTGGTGCAATGTAGAATAAATCTGACTGTCCTAGTCATCCTCAGACCCTTCATGGCTGAAGAAGACAGGTCCATTTACTCTGAAACCTTCTGGTTGAATTCTATCATAAAATGAGGGGGGTAGAATCATCCGTCTGTCTGTCTGTAATCATCTCTCATCTGGAGGATATCAAACTATAAATCATAGCTTTACCAAACTTTACACATACATCAACCATGATAGGTAGGTTTTAATTTTCCACAAATCTTTTTTTTTTAGTTTTCCCATAAAATATGACTTTGACGTGACTCTGAGGGTTGGTCATCTCCTCCATATCTGAAATAATATCCACTACTCTAGGCTTGGTTTGGATTGTTCCAACCTCCTGTCCTGTCAAGGTGATGGTTAGTTGGGATGGGGGAAAAAATCCTGGCTGAGAGAGATACTGGAGCATGAGCTATAGGCCAGGTGGATGTCATGAGTCATCCATATGGAGAACACTTGGGCAGGGATTTAAAGGAAGGAAGGAATAATAACACCAATGCAGCTGTCATTTTCACTTCAAATGGACTTAAACCCTTTTGCCCTTTGGGAAGCATGTGGTCATTCCTGAACTTTCTCCAGCTGGCTCAGTGTTGGCTGATCTTCTCTGCTTCCTTCTAGAATGTTCCTCTTTCCTTGAGTTCGGCTCCCACAGACCTCTTCCAGCGGTTCCTTGGTCTTTCCTGGCTTTCCTCTCCCCTGTGGATTCCAGTTTAAGGCCTTTCTGGTCTTTCCTCATGGTGTACCCAATCCATCCCCAGCTCCTGCGTTTAGCACCCATATTATTTCAGTAGCGAATGTACTTTGCACCCATGGGAGTGTTGGCCTGAGGATGAGGTGTGGTTGAGCATATCGTTGGCATGTTGCTCTCTTGAGACAGCAGTAAATTATTATTATTATTATTATTATTATTATTCCTATAACCCCTCATGTCTGTATACCATCATACATGTACAATCGTATTTTCATATTCTTCCTTGCTCTTTTAATCAGTTGTTTTTGTTACTGCAATTAAAAATTGAATTCAGACAGTATACATGTGATATTATAAGATAATATATTTAGTAACAGGTACCTGCATGGACTTTTCACTGCACTTGTACTGGTGCCTCAGGATTTATCAGGAGAACCTGGCATTTAAAGGGAAGCGATTACACTTTAATTTTTTTAAATTCATGTTAGGCCCAAAACACATAATACAAATAATTATGGGATTAAATAGAACCGCTTTGCTTCTTTGGCTTTAATTTGTGCTCAGATATGACTTAACTGAATTTCACCATGGACAAATGCACTTCAGGTTATTTAAAACTGTTACTACTTCATAGATCAGGACATTTACAAAAATGTAATGTTGTCATTTTGTCTATTTTTATTTTATTTAATATTTGCATAGACTGAAAACAACAAAAACTTTTTTTTTTTTACAGAATCTCCGATATAATCAAGTAAGTATTTGTATTTACAACATTTTACATAAAATCTGTAACACTTTGACTAAAGAAAAAGCAGGCAGAGATATGAGATGCATTTGTCATTGGGCATGTCAACCCTTCCTGTGAGCATTTGTCTGCTCCTTCCTCTGATATCTTAAGACAACATTTGTTCACATCAAACAGACGCTGTGAGCTGTGATTTATGCTGCTGACCTTTATATCACTGGCATCATGTCCAGGAGGTCAACAGGTGTGTTTATGCATCACACAGGATGTGTGGCAGAGGAGGCATTTTATGAAAATGTCAAGTACGTTTTGAACACAGCTGAGATGATTGTCTTTACTGTCGGTCCATCTATATGTCTGACAGACATTTTGAGGATCACCTGACAGATGTTGAGGTTGTACACACAGACAATATCTCCAGGCCTCGGATGTTTCACCGAACCTTTGTGTTGTTAGTGAGGTGGGCCTGAAATAAGTGACAAACACGAGGAGGATTAGACATCCAGTCGAAAGGATTTCAGACAATCGACTATTCTTGGTCTAACAAGTTCAAAATCCTTATGTTCAGAATAACAACACTTCTAAACTATAGGTTTAACTATACTAATGGTTCTCTACTCTGGTTGGGCCGTCGTTCCCTACACAACCCACAATACACTGATAGGAGCGACAGCACCACACAGGGGTTACCAAACAACCGAGGAGAGGGGCTTTCCTATCAAAACACAGTTCCCATCCAGCTTATAAGAGCCATTTTAAAGAGGTGGCCTTCGTTAAACAGGGGGAAGATTGAAAGAAAGACATGTGTCAGAGGTCAAAAGACAGTTTTTCAGTCTGTAGTCTCTGCTCCATCGATCTGTCTGCTCACATGAGCTTCAATGTTCTGGATATCTAGCGATAAACCACAAGACAGTCGGGTAAAGTTAAAGGTAAAGAGCCACACATGGGTCAAAGTGTGTGTGTGACAGAGAGAAGAACCACAAGAGCCAAAGATGAGTGATTGTTGAGCTATAGAGAAGGTGAGATGACTGGTACCTTTCAAGTTTCATATGGTACAGTCAGTTTATAATATAAGACACATGAAACACGTCTCTCCAGATATTTATGGCCTTATAATGTAAATCATGAGGCAAAGTGTTGTAAGGCATCCTGCCACCAGAGGGCAGCGCTGAATACAAAATGCATATTGTGTGAAACCTTGGTGTGTGTATTATTACTTGCTGTGTGTGTGTGTGTGTGTGTGTGTGTGTGTGTGTGTGTGTGTGTGTGTGTGTGTGTGTGTGTGTGTTTGTGTGTGTGTGTGTGTGTTTGTGTGTGTGTGTGTGTGTGTGTGTTTGTGTGTGTTTGTGTGTGTGTGTTTGTGTGTGTGTGTGTGTTTGTGTGTGTGTGTGTGTTTGTGTGTGTGTG